>PVHY01013954.1:0-39843 GCA_004024945.1 Uropsilus gracilis
AAAAAAAAAAAAAAAAAAAAAAGACTAAAGGACTAAACATGGACAAACAACAAAAAGAAAGGCAAAGAGACCAGGGGAGATGTGGTGTCGGGGTGGGGGGGTATTCCCATGGGGATTAACAGTTATACAATCATATATTGTAAAATATGCAAAAATAAAAATTAAAAAAAAATAAAGACTTGTACAAGTACTATCAAAAAAAAAAAAAAAAGAATGAGACTGGTAGGATTCCCCTGTTTCTAGGCATCTGGGAAGAGATGAGGCGGCTGCCCTGTGCCCTGCTCCAAGTGCCAGGAGTGAGAGGTGGGGCACAAGCAGTTTCCTCCTGGGGAGCTCAGCCCTACACAACAGAACAGGGAGCTGGCTGAGTGTGGAATTGGGGTCCTTCATCCTGCCTCAGGACCTTGGCCCACTGTCCTCCTTTTTGGTCATCAGCAATTCCAGTGGTGATAAAGGAATGGGTTCATTCACCTCTTTCAGCCTCTCTAGATACAGCGAGGAGAGAAACAGCATCTGGGGTAGGGTGGGCATTTAGGGATTTTCAGTAATCACTCAGAGAGTGCTTGGTGTTAAGTACTAGTGCTAGACCAAGCATTTCATATACAGAATCTCCTTCCACCCACCAGTGATTTGGGACTGTTATTGTATCTGTTATGCAGATAAGGACACCCATGCTCAGAGATTTTAAGTGACTTGTCCAAGGGGACAGCACAGAAGGGGCAGACCCAAGCCCATTTGTCGCAGACCCTGCTCTCAACTGCAGTGGCTGCAGTCAACTGACAGCTCTCCACTTGCCCCCCAGTCAGGCTTTCACAGGAATATTCTCATTGGCCAGGAAGACTTTTCTCAAACTTTGTGTTCTGGAGTTTATTTAAATCTAAAATAATATTCATCCATTTAAGCCAAACGTGTTTGTTGCACATCTATTCTGCTCAGGCTCTGGGAACCATGGTGAGCAAAGCAAAAGCCTTGCTCTAGAGCAGCTAAGTTTATTTTTCCAAATAGATGTTGTTAGACCCTGTCCTGACCTGCACCGCCTACCATCTGCTGACGCATGAATTGTGGTGCTTGCTGAGGGGTGCTGGCCTCCTTCTACCCTGTCCAGACTCAGTCCTCCCAGTATGAGCCTGTCTGTGACCCTTGGATGGATCCAGTAATGGGGACCACTTCCCCCTTCCTAAGATGCTGCCCCCCATCCCTTTGTTGGCGCTAAACTCTGTTCTCCCTCAGCCTGCACCAGGGATCTGGGCCTGTATCTGCCCTTCTTTACATGACAAGAGAGTCAGGAGCGTCCCAGTCCCCCAGAATATACCAGGGAGAAGGGTCTGAAGACAATTTCATTTGCTTTTCTGCCCAGTCATCACCTGCAAAGTGGGTAAATCCTGGACCTAGACTCTGCCCCAGGGGTCTGGAAGATCTGCTCACACCCACTATGGTGAAGCAAGGGGTGTCCCGGGGCCGGGAGGTTCTGCTGTCCCACCAGAGTGGCCCAGAGGGGAGCCAAATGTGCAGGACAGAGGATACTGCACACATAACAAGCCAAAGCGTCTGGGCTTCCCGCCCCCCTTGTCACCATTCCCACACTGCAGGTCCCAGAGAATCCCCGGAGAAAAGATAATGGGGCTGTTGTTGAAAAGAGTATGATAATAAAGCTCATTCAATCACTTGTGTCAACACTCCAGCTGAATGAGAGGCCGAAGAGCCAGGCTGGCCAGCCATGGAAGGTCAATATTGACTCAGGCCTGCTTCTCGGCCTGGCTCCAACCCGCACGTGCAGCCTCGTCTAGCAGCCTCCAGGCGGGCCAGCTCCCTGACATCTGATTGCACTTAGAGTCCTGTCCCCCATGGGGTCCACGGCCTGGGCACTCCTGGGCAGGGGGTTTTCTCCAAGGGAGAGTGAAGAATGGCCTTTTGGAAGGACAACTGACCAGGCCGTTGTTCACTGTTGGAGATTTTCAACAGACAGAGGCTTGCTCCTCAGAGCCCTCACTACCTGGCCAGAAACCTCTGAGTGCCCCACTCACAGGATTCATTCTTCTTATCACAGAAGAAAAGAAAATGTTTTCACAGCCCTTAATTTTCTGTCTCTGTTTCCCTCCTCAGTTTCTGCTGACAGTACCGCTGTGGGAGGGGCCAAACCTGCTTTACTGGCTGTGTTTTAAAGAAGGCGGGTGACTGGCTGAAGAAGGAGGAGAAAGAGAGTAGAAGAGTATAAAGTGCCTCGCGCATGTCAGCCACTGGGCTAGGTGCTTTTTATTAGTGCAGTTAATAGCCACAATACTACAAAGTGGGTATTATGAGCGCTGTTTTACAGATGAAGAAACCAAGGTGTGGAGAGAAGTAATTTTCCGAGAAGTTAAGTGTGGAGCTGGGATTCAAATCCAAATAACTGACTTCAAACTGCAAGTTCTTCTATTCTTCCTGGGGTCCAGAGAAGCCAAATGATTGCTCCACATCACACAGTTATATAGAGCAGAGATAGGATTGGAAGTGTCTACCTGAAGGCTCTTTTTGTCCCAGAAATGTGTATGCATGAATGATGTGCCCCGCTGGCTATGAACACGTGAACAAGTGTGACACGCACAGAGTTTGCTGCTATCCAAGCCTCCAAAGCTGAATCCCCTCCAGACATGGCCCCTCCTAGGGGCTAGTTCACTTCCAAGGGCCCCCTGCCTACCCTTTATTCCCATTGCTTTGCCAACGTGTTCCACAATCTCCTGCCACATGGCCAGACCAATTGTAAAGCTCTCCAGGAGGAGGGGCAGGCAGGCCCTTCCCAGTACTAAAAACCAGGGGACAAGGGTCTCTGCAGAGGCTGTCCTCATTTGCCATCATAGTGACTCCTCACAACTGCCCAAGGAGGAAGGCATGATCACCCCCACCTTGGAGTTGAGGCCACTGAAGCTCAGGGACAAGGGAGACATTTTGCCTAGAGAGGCCAAGGCAAAGCTAGCATTCAAACCCAGCTCTTCCTGATGGGTTCCCAATGTGTGTTCTCAGTCCCCACCCTGTGTATGGTGTCAGGGAAACTCACAGCATTGCCATAAAAGCTGCCCAGCCACCAGAGGTCTGAGACCAAGAGACCTCATGGCCCTCTTCTCCCCTCACCTAGAAACAGTTCAGGTGGCCAAAAAGATAAGAATGGGGCAGGAGACAGAAAATGCAGCCTGGAGTGTGGACTCTTCATGTCTTAGGCCAGGGTGTTCTGAGGTGCACCTACATCCCAGATCAGATGCCACTCACTGGGTGTGGGAAAAGCTGTGGCATGTTTTTAGCAGGTTAGAGATCTGGAAATGAGCTGGCAGGCTGGCATGTGCCCGCAGCACCTCTGCCTGTGGCTACTCAGCACATTCCTTGGACCGGCTACTGTCCTTCCTGTCGGGGAGCCCCACTACCAACCAGGAATGCTGGCCTTGGTGACATGGCCTCGCCCCAGACAGGCACCAGCCCCGATGGCAAGCAGAGGCTGGGCCAGGGAGCAGGGCGGGGTGTTTGAAGTGCCGTGGCCTGCTGCAGGCTCAGGGTGGAAGCACCAACACACTGTGAATTGAGAAAGGGCTCCCCGAGGAGACCACTACTGTACTGTACAGTACTGAGAACGCAACCGCACAGGAACTGCCTGCCTGCCCACTGGCCCTTCCACAAGCCTCCATAGGACTCCTGGAGGTCCTATGAGGGCTGCAGGTCCCTCACTCACCTCCGGGCTGTCCTTGCCTTTTCTTCCTCTTGGACTCCTCACCCTTCAGTGGGCAGAGCTGTCAGGCACAGAGAGGGAAGACTGAAGACCTTCCCTGGCCAGTGCTCGGAGGCCTGTGTGGAAACAGATCGGAAATTCATTGTGACAGATGTAGTGAGTGTCCCCACGGCTTGGGCGACTGGCCCGGGCCCGAGTCCAGCGCATTCGGAACCACCCCCGTGCAGCTTCCAGCTCCAGCGCCTTCTCCTTCTCAGCCCCACCGGGAGGCGGTGGGCTCGGTGGGGCTCGTGGGGCGGAGGGGCAGTGGTGGTGGGTCAAGGTCAACAGGCTCGTTCAGACTATGGTAATGGAACAACAGATGTCGCTTGATTCCAAACCCGTGAACGCTCTGGGTGCCGCCCTGCGTCCCCCCCTCTCCCCGCTGGGCTCCCGCCCAGACATTGCCACCCCCCCACCCCGGGACCCAGACGCGAAGGGCAGGAATCTCCGCTAGACAGCGGGGCCGGGTGTGTAACTCACCACCCCTGAGCTCCGGACCCCTCTGCCCGCGCCAGCGGCCCCAGAGTCGGTCCGGCGAGCGGGTGCACGGGGCGCCGGCCAGCCCCCAACTTCGGTGAATGAAAACCCAGGGGAAGGGGGCCGCGCGTGCTGGAGGCCGGTCCCCTCGACCTGGCCCCAGTCTGGAGAGGGTTGGTCAGCCTCCCGCCGTGACCTGGGAACCCACCTGCGGAGCAGAAAGCCCCCGGGAGCGCTCGGAGAGGCCGAGGGAGCCGGGCCCGCCCTCCGCGGGAGGGACTAGGAGAGGCCGTGCTTACAAGTTCGTGCAGCGCCAGCTTCACCTGGCTGCGAGTTTGATTTTAGGGTGTGGCCTCAGGTAGGACCGGGAGCCACCGAGCCCGGGAAAAGTCGCCAGGAGCCCAGGGGCGAGGGCCAGGAAATTCTCTGCCAGGAAATTCGGGTCCCCTCCCTGCTCAACCCTATCAGTCTAACCTCTCTTGGCTCCAGCTTCCTTGGGCCCTTCACCTTCAGGCTCTGATCCAGCCCAACAGCGACCTGTCTGTCTGTGGCCTCACTGTCCCTGGACAGCCTGACTGGGTCATACACTCAGCGCCTTCGGTGAAACTAAGTTGTTAATTTGCCAGGCAGATGCACGTCTAGAGGCCGCCGGACCCTAAAGATGCTGCCTGTGCCCACCCACACACCAAGGACAGACCTAGGTGCACTGAGATCTGCCTCCTTGACCTGGTCATCCCATCTGGATAGGCCCTAATATTGTCTTGGGGTGGACCTTTGTGCAGGCAGAAAAGAGATAGGAAGAGATGCTCTTATCAAAAATGTGCTCAGTTCGAGAACACTCTGACCTCAGAATTCTGGAGTAAGGGGCCTCTGTGGATTTCTATGGGGTTAGCCCTACCTTCCCAAGGATGAGACCTAGTGTTGAGCAGCACCACCCAGTTGTTACCCACAGGTCCCTGGTCTAGGGTCAGGATAGCCTTTGGAAGTGGTTCACTTGTGACTGCCCTTTGCCTTGCTTCTTCTGGAAGACAGGGTGTTTCTCCTGTGCACATGTCATGAGGGAGGGGCCTGGGCCACCTGTCTGGCCCTTCACAATGCAAGGAAGTGAGAAGACACTGTCTTTGATTGTGCCAGAGTCTCTTGATATATCAGTGTAATTTATGAATAAACACGTACTCTACTGCTTCTGGGCTCTACTGCTCATGGTCTCTACTGCTTACGCACAGTTTACTCTAAGTTCCAAACAGAATTAAGGTGGCCAGTAGGAATTTGCCAGGCCCCAATAGGCCTGTAACTTGTCTGCACCACAAGCCCCCTCACCCTCTGCCTCCTGGGATGGTGTGGTGATGCTAGGAGGAAGGTCATATGTGGCCTGGAAGAGTGGAGTAGAAGTGGGGGCAACCAGCTGCAGGTCTCCTGCAGTCCAACTCTGAATACACACCTACGTTTAGTCTCTGCTCTTCTGCCTACGTTAGTCTCTCCCTCCTGCTTCCGTGTCTTACTCGGTTGGAGTCTTTCTCTTTCCTCCGACTGGACAACATTGCAGACCTGAGCCTGTTAGCCAGCTCCTGACCTCCTGTGTGCTTCCCCATCTCACCCCCTCCCATCCCTCAGGAAGCCACCTGCTGAAGGTAGGATCAGGAGATCAAGTGGTGGGAAGGGGCAGATGGTACGAGTATGGCTGCCCCCAAAGATGAGTTACCTGGGGACATAGGTGCACTGGCCAAATGCTGACTCTGGGAAGCAGGTTGTGTAGGGAGGGGAGCTGGAGGAGACTTGACATGAACCAGGAACCAAAGCTGGAATGGAGTGTATTATGTTGCTGAATTGAGACTCAACACCCTAAATTATTTTTTACTGACTCGCAAATACACATAGGAATTATTTTCCTTTGATATAAACAACCGTATATAGTAAATCCTCACTTAATGTCTTTGATAGTTTCCTAGAAACTGCAACTTTAAGTAAAATGATATATAATGAATGCAGATCCTCCTCTAACACCATTTTGTTCATTGTTGGCTGGGATCATTTTTTTCTCATCAATTTTGTAATGGAAGGACATTGAACAAAATGACATTATTCAAGGAACTGCTGCATACCAAAGTCATAGCTCCAAGCGGTGCTTGTGAACTGTTCAAATACAAATAAAGTGTGGACATTAGAATCTTTTTTAGGAATGACCTGGGTTAAATTTGGTTTGAGTCCAGGCTTGGGAATCCTAGGAAGACTGTGAGCCAAGTCGCATCCTCAGCTTGTAGGGAATCAGTCTAGGAAATCCCAGGATCCTCCCACCTTTGGGAGCTATAAGAGGGTTTGGGAGTCTCAAGAAGGGCAGAGAATCCCAAGTAAGGCTGACAAAGTTGGTAATGACTCTCTTGTCATCAGACTATCCAAGATCCAAGAGATCAGATATCAGTCAGATACGCTAGAAAAAAATTTACCATACTGAATGCTAGACAAAGCCCACGAACCCCTCTGCTTATTTCCACCCCATGTTTCTTAACTTCCAGTTGTGTCTACAGGGGGCCCAGCTACATTGGATTGGAGACCCTCTGCATGATGGGAGAGGTGCCACTTGCAGAGTGGATTTTGAGTGATAATTCTCTCCCCCTTTTCTAGTTCCCTCTGGTCTCTGCCCAGGTCAGCCTTGTTCAGGAGGAGAGAGGAGTGGTGCCGGAAGTCACAGCAGCTATCTGGGGGACAGTGTCTCCTCCAGTATCCACAAGCCTCTCTCTGGCCCCGTTCCCAGGTTGTTGTGCTAAGCACAGAGGGACCAGGCACACCCTGCTTTGAAGAGCCTCAGCAGCTGACATGGGCCTTCTGTTTACGGGAAATGTCCGTGCCTGCTATTCAACAAGCTAGGCAGGACTTCTGGACAAGAAAGCTGAGAAGACATTCACCAAGGGCAGTGACTCCTGGCGTCCCACCAGCGCTGGGGCATTGTTCCAGCAAGACCATCTGGGCAGGAGTCAGGGTGGGCACGTTGGGCGTGGCGGGCACTTCCCGGCTATCTCTTGGCCTGGGGCTGTTGGGACCTGTTGTAACATTTGAGCATCTGCAGCCAGGGCTGAGAGCCCAGGTGAGGGCCAAAAAGGAGAGATAGGGATCGACTTGCGGTTTAGAAACACAAACACATCCGTTCCCTTCACCTTTCTGCAGTGTGATGTGCAAAGCTCCCTAGGGATCAGGAAGGCTGCTGACAGGGCTCTTTCCAGGGCTTCTCTCTCTGAATGACTCTGACCTCCTCTGACAGCAATGATGATGCCTGCCAGCTATTGACCCTGCAGATGGGCCAGCCCCACGCTGAACTATCTGCCTCTTACTCAAGTCTCCACAGTGACCCTGGCCCAGAGGAGCCAGACTATAACTATTCCCACTTTATGGATGGGGAAGCTTCGGCTCGGGGTGAGTGAGAAGCAACTCAAGGTCTCCTAGTTCCTGGGCGCTGACTGCTAGAGCCAGGATTTCAGCTCAGCACATCTGCCACCAGTCTGTTGTCTTAACCCTAGTGCTCAGAGTTCCCCGGTTCCAAGGACTGTCCGGTATGACTTGAAGTGTGGGCTATCATCCCTGGGGACATTTGATGGGGTAGGTGCCGGTCATGTGACAAAATGGAAGTGTCCCTCCTCCATTTCTGACATGAGTTTGACAACTGCCACTTGGCATGGGGTGTGAGGGGCAGAGTGGGTCTCAGGATCCCCCGCTGAGTCACCGTCACAGTCCTTTGCTGTGAGAGTCAGGTGCTGGAGCTCCTCCCGTCCCACGCCAGCATTCCACCTGAAGTCCCTGCAGCAATCCTTCTCTCCTTTGCAGTCCCAGAATGGGCCCACCCTCACCAAGTCCACATGCAACGGTGCTACAGAGGCGGGGCTGGTGCATCTGCTCACCTCTGGACTCCAGAAACTCCTAGAACTGAGCTGCAGGGGGGTAGCTGCTCATTCATCATGTAATTCCAGCCCTAAAACAAATGAAGATCTCTTCCTCCCCCCAAACTGTTCAATGTCTCTTTCTGCTCCAGGGGCAGCTGACCAGTGCCTCTCAGCTTGATGCGGACCACACACCTCACTGCTGATGGGTTGAGGCAACTGTGGACATCTGAGGGTCTGGGAATGTGAATTGAAGAAGCTGTCATGGTTAAGTCTGGTGTCCTTAGGCAGGAGGGAGATAGGCAGTCACCACAGAGACCACAGGTTCCTGCAGGATTGCAGCCCTTAACCTCTGTAGTCTCAGCCTCAGTTTTCTGATGTGAATAATGTGGGAGAGAGTGCCCTTCTCTTGCAGGAAGGTGGCAGAATGAAGAGGTCTGGAGGATTGGGGTACAGGGGCCACCAGAACCAGAACCCCCAAAACAGGATGAGAGGTTTTTGACCTTCAGCATTTATAGCCACTGAAGAGACAGAGAGTAAATTCCCCTCCCCCACACCACATATGCAGAGAATACATGGGTTTTTGGGAGTGAGGATAGGGATGGGGACATAGGGGCAGAATCCCAGGATCCTTCTAGAAGAATTTGTTACTAAATCAACTCCACAGGGCCATTCACTCAGGATCTTGAGAGCCCCAACCCCACGTGGCAGTACTGTCTGGGCCTAGTTAGGTCCTGGGGAAAGGTCCAGGTTCTTCTGTCACCCTGACCTTCAGTGAAGAAAAATTACTGTACCCCAAAACCTCAAATTGCTTTCTGTCTGCCTTCCCCCCAAATTCCGCATCTGTATCTCGCTTCTTCTCCCTACAGGAATACACAGGACCGTCCTCCCCCAATGCAAACTGACACTGGGGTTGGGTTGGTCTTGTCCATCAGCCTCAAAGGGATCTCGTGAGTGGGACAGTGACTTAGATACCGTAGGGGCCACTATCCATCCCTTCAAGGGGCTGAAGCAGGGATGGGCAGGCAGGCTATGGCACCCTTCTGAAATAGGGTGAATATGTGCTCAACTGCTGTGGGGGAGGGGTGGGAACAGAAAGCACCACCACTGTGCTAAGGACACTCATTTTAGAGACATGATGAATTCATTTAATATCTTCTCACTATGATCACTTTGCAGCCTTGGCTCTTAATGGGCTCCAACGTTCCATCCAAATGTCTTTTGCTGGCAGTTTAGCTCTCTGCCTGACATTTTTGCTGGCAGAACTAACAGCTGGAAGCCTCCTTGAATGGAAACCCTTTATTGTCCTTCCCTCTCTCTTCTGAGTCCCCAGCGGCCAACTGCCATCTGGGGCTGCGGCAGCACTGTCACTGGCACCCACGCCTGGGCTCCCAGAGTCAGACTTTCAGCAGGGACAGGTGAGTGGGGGGAGTGGAAGGTTTGTGCTTGACCAGGTGAGGGCTCAGGTCAGGACCCAAACCCATGCACAGCTCTCTGTGGGTAGCACTTTGACTCTGAACATGCAGAGTTCCCAGGCTCCTGGTTGCCTGGCCTTCTGGGAGCACAGACCCCTGGACCATCAAGCTCTGCCTCCCGCATCTGTGATAGGACGGTATTAGAGGCCCGAGTTGTTTGCTCTTGGCTGGGCTAGGCTCGGAGCATCCTGGGAGGGTCCAAGCAGCTAAAGTCACCCCTTCTCATAGTCTTTCTCCCCTTACTCTCTAGCTAACACCTTCCTTGACTGCTCCAGGGGAGGTGCCCTCAGGCAGATTCTGGCAGCAGGACCCTGCTGTGCATACCTACTTCCCAGCAGTGGTCAGTGTGAGGGCCTCTTGGGATGATGGATTCCCTCAGGCAGACAGGCCTCCCTTCCACAGGTGTGCTGCCTGCTTGCTCACCAGCGGCCTTGCCTTCCTGGCTTCAGCCCTCTTGGGAGTCCTTCGCCACCTCTCTAGGTCCCAGACACATCATCTTCCTGCAAGGCCCAGTGGAGTGGACTACAAGAGCCCTCTTGTTCAGCTCGGGCCTGGTGACAGGATGACGGATGACAGGCAACGGACATCCTGCTTTGGACTCTGACCCTTGACGGTCATCATGCGTTTACTTTGCTGTGTGGAGTCATCGTCTATATGCTGGGGGAAATTACCTGACCTCTCTCCTTCCTCTTTTATTCCTGGATATTCTCATTGGTTCCTTCCTTGATTCAAAACATTAGCAGCATTGTGGGAGAATGTAAAATGTGTCTGGGATAGAACTGGAATCAATGCATTCACAGGTTAGCTGAATCTATTTATCAGAACGACCTGAGAGGAGAGGGAAAAGGCCTTCCTTGGGAGGGCGCTGATGAGTGCGTCTGGGCAGATCTGGGGCTCCAGGTGGAGCATGGTGCAGGGGGTCTGTAGGGCCAAGGCTCTTGTTAGAGCAGGAAGCACGCAGGAGCCACAGGGCCAGGCAGCCTCTCACAGGCCATCAGGATATCCAGCAACTAGTGCTTGTCTCGGATTGGGGCTGCCTTGCTGCTACTGCTGATGGAGGGGCACACTAAGAGAGTACTGGGTGGAGAGGTGAAACCCCTGAAACTGGCAGTGCCTCCAGTTATCCTGTGTTACCTCAGCATACTCTTACTGTGGGGTCTCTGTTACTCCCTATACAAGTATGCAGGGTGAATGAAACACTCTTAGGGACTCCTTTTGGTGTGAACATGCTACAGCTTCTGAGGCAGCCGGTTCTTTTCTGGGCCAGCCCCTTCCTCCTCTGCTCTCTTCCCCACTGACTGCGGACTGTGTTCTGGACATCCAGGGTGCTTGTGGTATAACTGGCTCCCTGACTCCCTCCACCCCCTGTGCCTTCTTGTGCGTTTCCATTTGGAGTCTCTTTCAGAAGCTGAAAGGAAGAAAATGGAGGCTGGAGACTCCAGGCTCTGAACCAAAGAACCAGTCCTTCCAGTTTTAACCCTCTCTCTGCCTGCTGCAACCTTCCAGAGGCAGCAAGCAAGCAGGCAGCAGGGGGCCTTGAGAAAGGTGACTGGTTTGTTACTATTTGCCCTGGGGCAAGTAGGTTGGGTCCTTGCTGCACCCAGATCAGAACAACACACCTGCTGACCGGTGCTTTCTGGATCTGCCTCTCTGAACCCCCAAGGGCTCCCTCTCCAGGTTCTGGGCAGCCTAAGTGTGCAAAAGAACACAACCTGCCTCCTTCCCCTTAACCGGAGGCCCACGGGACTAGCATGATTTGAGGCTTGGGCAAGTCAGTGTGCAAACAGGAAGATGCTGGCATTACTAACCGAGGCAGAACCTCAAGAGGGAACGTCTGCTTAAGAGAACCCACAAATGTACAGAAAAGGCCATCATTGTCCCTCTGCTGAGATTCAGGTCTCTGTACTTCCTGATATGTCATAGGTTTATAGAAAATGCTGACAAGCATAAGTGACCCTCTGCAGGGTCTACTGTAGTCCCAAGTAGTTAGAAGGAACCAATTTTTCACATGCTCATTCCCTTATGAGTCTTATATGTCCTGGTTTTGCCTTGTTCTTTCAGGTGAACAGAACCTAGGATTACCTCCCCTAAATTCATAGAGCAGATGCAACCCTTTGATAAGAAAAGCAAAATGTCTCTAAGTTAGAGTCTTGTTTCCTGGGCATTTCTAAGTTACCTGCCAGAGTGACCAAGGAGCCACCATGATCTCCATTCTGGCCCCTCTGCAAGTAGCAGCTCCAGATGGGGGTCAGTGAGAAACAGAGTTCCTCCAGGAACTGGGGCCACCATGTGACAAGATTCTAGGCCCACAAAGGAGTGGGACCAGGGCCATGGAACACCCATGTCAATTCCTCTTGACCGCAAACTCTAGACGCCGGAAGAAGGATACTCATAATAGATTTCAGCCATTTCTCGGAGAACCTTAGTGGTTCTTTTGCTATTTGTGAAAAAAAAAAAAAAAATGGCTCTGGTTTTGTCTCTTTCCAACATTAACAGGTGTGGATCTGTCAGCCTACTGAGAGCTTTAACTTTTCTTCGGGGCTGAGTTCTTTTAAGTCACCTCCTCCATGAAGCCTTTTCTGACCCTCCTTCACTTTGTTTCTCTAACACTACTAATAGTTGTCACAGTGATGACAGCTATTCTTTGTTGGGCACTATGTGCCAACCCTGCTGCTCAGTGTTCATGTATTACTTGATTCCTTTCAGCAATCTTATCTCATAGATACTATAATTATCTCTGTTCTACAGGAGAAGTTGAGGCCTGGAAAGGTGCAGTAACTCCTCTGAGGTCACCAAAGCAAGCAGGCAGGAAACATTGCTGAGTCTGACACTCACCTTGCTGATTCTGTCCACCATCCACCACCTTCTCTTCCTGCACTCGTGTGTCTCCCTGAGCTCTTGTCCTCTGCCCCAGACTGTAGAGGCTGATTCTTCTTTTGTTTTACATTCTCGACTAAACTTTTCCTGTGCGCCTCTATGAAGTTCTCTGTGAGGAACCGTTCTATGTTGGTCTAAATTTATAAATGATCTGGGATGAAGGAGCCATGACTGACGAGTTTAGGGGATGAGTCTGGAACTCAGTGTGCCAAAAGGACGGCCTCACCCTGCTGCTGACCATGGTTTTGCAGCCATGTTGGTCCCTGGCAGGTTGGCCCTGTCCTCAAGTTGCCTTTTGTTCCTCTGTGAAGGACTGTAACCTTACCTGGGGCAAGGGCTCACTTATCAATACTTTCCCCACTCCCTGGTCCTGCCACCATCTTTGTACTTAGGAGTCAGGCAGTTGCTGTTCCCTGCCTGCAAGTGAGTGAGCCAGAATAAGGTGCCAACTGCCATCTTCGAAGTGCGGCCTGGAGCCCAAATCTAGCCAAAAAAAGACAAGCTCCCTTTATCTCACACCCCACACTGCTCACCTCGGCCCTCAGTGGGCCCTCAGCTGAGTTTGGAGGGAGGCAATCTCCCGGGACCAGACCGCCTACCCCACTGGGCAGGAGGGGCCTGTGCAGCTTTAGAAAGTTAAGAGATTTTTTTTTTTTTTTTAATCTCTGACGCTTCCATTTTCCATTTTCCAACAGGCTTCCATACTCTGTTCCGTCCTGTTGGCTAGTCCACTTCTTTCAGGGAAAGGCTGCAGACTATCTGTTTATGAGGTTGCTAGCATGTTTCCTATGTACAAGTCTGCTCCTGAATCCTGGGCCATCCCACTCATGACGTGGAGGGCATCCCACAGGGAGGGCTCTGCTTCAGGCGGCAAGACAGCTTCCTACAAGTCCTTCCTACTTTGTGCCCAGGATACAGAGCACCAGAAGCGTCCCTGGGGCCCTTTGGGCAAGGAATGTGGTCTTTCAGCGTCTCTACCTCCTCCGGGACTGCCCTCCCACAGCAGCTAGGTAGGTAGAAGGAAGTCAGCTTCCAGAGCCCTCCTGGAGTCTTTTCCTCACTTGCTCTCTATGCCCCAGTCTCTACCCTCTGTGCCCTTTTGGCCCAGCAGCTGCCACCTTGCCAGCCTGCTGTTTGCCTGGCACTCCGTAATCTCTGCCACTCTGCCCCCAGTTGGGCACCAGTCCCTGCATCAATGGAAGACTCCCAGGCTTGGAGTCATCGTTCTCAAGGAGGCAGGAAACACCCTAAAAGTAGGTCATTTTCCTCTTCCTGGAGCCAGGTGTGTGGACTCATTGAGTAGGAAAGACTCTGGGATCCTCGCTCTGGTCTTGTGTGCTCCCCCAGGACAGGCCCCTTCCCAATCATCCTTGGGAGAGCATGGGGTGGGCTTTGCTGAGCTGGAGAGCCCAGGCCTACCTGCACCTTCCCTATGCCTGGCATGTCCCAGAAATCTCAGCTTACAACTAATCTGTCCTAGCAGGACTGAAAGGTCCCATACCTGCAGCCATTCTCAGGCGCACAGAGCTCTCCATCCAAACCAGCTGTTTCTGGAAGATTTGCTTCTGGTGTCAACTCCCCTGATATGCACCTTTGTCACTAGGGTTTCCAGATTCCCCGAGCTGCAGAGGAAACCCTTACTTGACCCAAAGACCTTATTTCCAGCTAGGTGAGCTTCCATGGGGTTGAGTCTCAGGTTCACCAGGCTTGGGGTCCATGCAGCCCAGAGCTCATTCTCCACTCCTGGTACCTGGTTTCCACTAGAACCAGCTCAGAGAAAAAACCCTAAGCAGGAATGCAGGACTCTCTGACCTTGGTGTGTGATGCCAGTGAAAGAACAAACTGCACAGCGCCAGTCTCACTTCTTGATGGGACCCCAGTGTTTTATAAAGCTGAGCTCCCTGGAGCTGACCGGGTCAGAACAGCCCTGCAGCAGAGGTGAGGAACCTGAGTCTGGTGACGTTGTACTCAGTGTTAGAATCTGCCTGATCAGACTTAGCATAAGGGCATGACTCAAAGCCTGGGACTCAGAGGATGACCCATGCGTATCTGTGAAATAGATACATGAGGGGAGTGTCCCAGAGGTGGTGGGGTGAGAGGGGTCCCCTGCAAGGGTGACCTGGTGGCTGGCACCAGTTGGTTCAGCAGAAGAGAGAGGTAGAGGCTGGAATAGCAGAGATAGCTTTTCTCCTTCTCGCTAGGGAGCCAGAGCCCAACTTGGGCTAAGCTGTTTCAAAAGGGAGTGGCAGGTCAGGTGGGTGTGGGGGGTTCTTAGCCCAGGAACCCACATCTTCTGTGTCCGGAGGGTGGGCCGCCTCCACACCTGGGCGCTGGCTCCCTCATGCCCACCCGGGAAGCCGGAGCCCGCAGCGGCAGTGGGGACCTTACCTCGGCTGCTCCTTTGGGCAGCTGGGTCTCCAGCTCTCCCACGGCAGGCTGGTGCTTGTCTCTAGCCCCGGAAGCAGCACTCCCTTCAGGCAAAGAAGAAAAAAAAAAGAAAAAAAAAAAAGAAAACCTCAGTGCTTTTCTTGCCCAGCTGCTTCTCCCCGAGACTCCTGGTTGGTGTCCTCCTGCCTCTGTGGGCACAGAGCCTCCTCCCTCTGGCAGCTTACTCACCGGTGTGCCCGTGAGGCTGCCAGCAGTGTGGGGGAGGCAAGAAGGGGGGCCCACGCCCCTCCACTTGACACATAAGGGGCAGGTCCCGTGGGGGCCAGGGCTTCAAGCATCTGACCTGGGCCCTGGGCTGAGTGGTGGCCCTTGCCTGGGTCCTGAGCATGGGGAAGCCCTGTGAGGCCAGGACCCTTCACAGGACATAGGCAAGGAGCTTCTCAGTGAGCTTGGCAGAGGACGTGCATAAGTACTGACTGGCACCGCATAGGCAAGTGACAGAATTCCTTAGTCAGAAGCTGTTTCCTTAGTGCCCAGCGCTGTCAGAAGAGGAGAAGCGGGGGTGAGAGGGCTCCCATCCTTAGCCGGTCCCTCTGGATCACTCCCCATGCCCTTCCTGTTCTGGGGACTCAGAGAGGGCTTTGTCTGAGTGGGCCCTTTTTCTACAGCACCCACGTTAGGGCCTGGGCGGGCCCAGCGGCAGTGAAGATGAACTGCTGCCAAATCCCTGTCCCCAGCTCTGCCCAACCCACCTGCTGTCCTTAGCAGGAGGCACTCAAGCACGCGGGTGCGGGCGCGCAGGCACACACACACACACACACACACACACACACACACACACGGGACCACACCCAGCGCAGAGCCACCTACCTGCCCAGGCCGCCTAAGCCAATCCAGCCTCGCTCTGCAAATGCCACTCCAGCCCTAGAAGCCACTCATTTACAGAAATATCCCGTGGGAGGTGAGTTCAAAGCCAGCCCGGGAGGACTCCAGTCAATGCAGACCACGCTCCCTGTCTCTCCTGACACCTCCAGAGGCCACGGCAGCCCGATCACCATATCTGCTATTGCACTTGGCCGGCTGGCATATCTTCCGAGGCACCTCGGACCCCCTCAGTGCCTTCCAGGTCTTTAGGGGGTGGTGGCAGACTCAATGCTGGTCCCATCTTCCTCGGAGCCCAAGGTAGGGAGGGGAGCGCTAGAAGGGGCGGAACTCAGGTACAGCTCCAAGTTGCCAGCTCCCAAAATAATCAGATGCAAAAGGGAAGGAAGAACCTTCGGGCAGTGGGTGACTCAGTGCCAGTGGGCCGGCTTAGTCACCTGGATGGCTGCTCTGGGCTCCTGGAACATCAGGCGGGGTGCAGCACCCTCCCCCACCTGCCCAGCGACAGCAGTGGCTGTCAAAGCCCGTGAGGCTGAGGGGCCCCAGCTCGCCCGGAGCTGCCGGCTAGGAGGCAGCAGCAGGCTCTGGCCTCCTTCCCGGCCACGGCGCTCCCCTCCTCCACCGTGCACCCCTGCTCACTTTGGGATTTCTCCATTAAATCCTCAGGCAGCGACCTGCTCGATTGGGGCGCTGAGCTGCTCCATCGTTGCTTGGCAATTTTGATATCGTCGGGGGTTGCCATGGGGAGGAGGGTGATGTCATTGACACAAAAAACCCACTGAATTTACAAATCAGCTGGGGCTGGAGCTATTTATAAAAACACGTTTTTCCCTGCCTTCCTTTTCTGAGGGGGAGGGAGAGGAAAGGCTGCCTGATCAGCTCAGTGTAAGCCTCTCCTGGCTCCCTGCCCCCACAGGTCTCAGAGCTGTGAGGTTCAGACCTGGCTGGTCCCCGCCACAGCTGGGCTGAGGGCCCCCTTTTAGGCATCAAGCAGGCTGCTTGCAGGGTGCTGGGCGGGATGGGTGCCAGCTCCTGGATTGGCAGGGACTGGAAACCAGTCACTCGCCAGGCCCTTTCGCTTCACAGTCCCTGGTCAGCAGCAGGACATTTGCAGATAAGGAAGCTGTGGCTCCTCCTGCTAGGTGCCTACGGGGAGACTGCCCTGAGCACCAGGTGCAATCTGCTTTCCCCAATGTCCACGTGATTTCTGAGCCTCCTGATCGCTTTGGCACTTTTTATTCTGGTTCCAACTGTGGGGTACCCTAGCCTCCCCTCCCCTCTCTTCCCATGTACCCACCTCTGACCTTCAACCTGGAAAGAGTCAGAACAGAGCCTGTCAGGTCTGCTCCAGGGCAGAGACCACCCCAGAGTTGAGCTGGCAGCTCCTATCCTCAGTGCAGCCTGAGCAGAGGCAGACTGGAGCTCTCTCCCACTCTTCCCTACCTAGTTCTTTACAACCAAGGTGCCTCTAAGGCTGCTCACGTTATATTAGCAAGCTCTCATCAGTGTCCTTCCACAGTGCAGCAGTGTGGTAACTTTTTGGTTAAAAGTTCAGGTTCTGAGTTTTCAGTCTTGAGTTTATATGCCAGTTCTGCCATTCATCAGCTGAGTGACCTTTGGCACATTGTTTAGTCATTGAACCTCAATTTCCTCACCTATGAAATGGGAATGATTTCACTTGCCTCACAGAATTTGGAATTAATGGATAAAGTTCCTGGCACACAGACTCCTCATCCTGAGAGCTCAAACGCTCATTTCTTTCATGCCTTTCAACGCGCATGCCTGAACTGTTTATTGCTCAGTTTACCCATCTGCCAAACAGTGGCAGGTTAATCTTCCAAAACCATGACCCCAGTCACCTCCTGTGCAAAGGTCTCAGCCGTACACAGACATTTTGATTGAAGTGCACAGTACTGATCATTGCATTGTTTGAAATTTTCAGTAGACAGATACTACTTTGTATTTGAAAAATTGCCATACTGAAAAAAAAAGTGCAAACTTTTACAACTGATAAATTCAAGAGCTGTGGAGAGTACTTAAAACTTGTACATTTGAACATTTTTCCCTCACAAATTCCACTTTCAGGCATTTTACTAATATGGATACAGTTTTTCTTCCCTTATGCCCTCCAAATTTCTAAAAAGGTTCTCTCTTAGAAGGAAGGGGAGGCCGGGCACGATGGCTCGTGCCTGTAAGCTTCAGCCTATGAAGCGGCTGGGGCTAGGGATCGCGGTTTGAGTCCTGCCTGGGGCCCATAGCGAGAACTAGTTCCCAAAAAAAAAAAAAAAAAAAAAACCAGCTGGGCATGATGGCGCACGCCTGTAATCCCAGCTATCTGGGAAGCTGAGGCTGAGGATTGCTTGAGTCTGTGGTACCCGGGCAACGGGAGCCTGCAGTTCCACAGGCAAAAATAGCAAGACCTAGTCTCAAAAAAAAAAAAAAAAAAAAAAAAAAAAAAAAAAAAAAAAAAAAAAAAAAAAAGAAAGAAAATAGAAGGAAGGGGAATTTGAAGACGTGAAGGAGCTCAGGATATAGATAGGGTTCATTATATTAAATTCGAAATCATAATTTATTCAGGTAGAAATTAAGAAATGAACAGAAGTTCCTGAAGATACGATTAACAATGTCAAAAATTATGAAAAACTCACATTTTCTAGATCTTTGCTATAGTATCTAGCAGGTAGAAATAATAACCATTTTATGAAGGAACTGAGAACAAAACAGACTTCCTTCCCCTCTCAGACCCAGGACTGAGGTCAAGTCATCTAGTTACCAGCCATGGAACCATCCCTGGCTCCATCTTGAGCAGGAGGGGCATTTTTTGCCAGAAAACTAACTTCTAGCACTAAGAGAAGCCTAGGAAATCAAGTCCAGGTCAGAAGCTAGTGCAGCCTTGTCAGTTCCAGGTACCAGGACTGACGATGCTGGCTCCACACTAGCCTGACCCAGGTGGGAGGCACAGTCTTTGCTCCAGGGCTGGCAGTAGGTTCTGTGCCATATGTTCTCCCAGCAGAGTCACCTCTGCTTAAACCAGAATTCTCCAAGGCAGGAAACCCAGCCTGGTGCTTGACACATGGCGTATCTTGATACAGACTATGTTGAATGAATGAACAAGTGAGTGAATGAATGAACGAACATCTGAAGTGTTCTCATTCTGGCTACCTCGCTTAGAATACAGTGAATCATGAAGCTGAAAGTGACTCTAGAATCATCAGCCCCACCCCTCCTGCAGGTGAGAAAATTGCAGCCCTGAGAGATTGAGTCAGCAAAGCCATAGAGGAAATGAGAGGCAGTGTGGGGATGGCAGCTTTCTCTCCTCACAAGCTGAGCTGTCCCTTTACTGCCTACATGGGCCACTCCAGCTCAAGGCCCCAGGGTGAAGTGTCTGTAATTTCGTCGAGGGCAGACATGATGCTGTCACCACCAGGGCTGCTGCCTTTGAAAAGGCTCCCAGTGTGAACCAACCAAGAGTGTTGTTGTCATTTTTTAATCAAGTCTTTCGCTTGACTCTTGTTTTTGGAATTGCTGGATACATGTAGCTTTAAAAGTAACTTGCCTTGTCTGCACCACTCTGGTGAGCTGGTTCAGCTGGAACAGTTGCTCACAAGCAATGTGGTACCACTGCATGGTAATCAGAAATCATTTGGAAAGGCTGTGCAACAGCCAAGTCCTAACTTTATCATAGACCAATGTTACCAGATTTCCTTAAAGAAAAAGCTTCAGAAACAAAGTCTATGTTCTATTATGTGATAACAATTTTCTTTTACTGCCCACTTTTTCTAGATCTTTCGATTGGTCATTACACTCCCATCCCTTGTGCTGCGTTTAGAGGGTGCTCCACTTGGCCTTCCTGCTGAGTGCCCTGGGCCTGTCTCCACCTGCCCGCTCTCCTCAGCACTCTCACTGTGGGGCCAGGAAGGGAGAGGCAAATTCTGCCCACCTTCACCCCTACCATCCAAGCCAGAGCAGACTCCAGAAAAACGGAATTTGAATGAGCAAGTGTCACTGGAGATCTGTGTCCTGGACTTTGGACTTTTGTCCTTTTGTCCTTTAGAGGAGCCTTTCAACCCTGGGTCTCAGGGACTCCAGGACAGAGGGAGGGGGCCTCCATCTCTGGGGGATTTGGGGATTTTTCCAATGGCTTCCTGGGTGGCAGGTAGGGTACTTAGGGAGCAGAGCTCTTCAAAGCATCCACCCACCCTCCAAAATATAGGGGAGGATAAGCAGGTTGAGTCTTGGGGCTCCTCCATTGGATGGAAACTTAAAGGAACTTATCAAACCGCGTGCTCCGGATCCCATCTACACATCCCTGGGCCCTAATCCTACTTCCCTTCTGCAGGGTTGGTGAGGGTGGGGAGTCCAGGGTAACGAGGAGCCCTGGTGGCTGGCAAGTGGTGTGGACAATTGACAGGGGGCATTCTCTTCGCTCTATGGAGTAGGAGTTTCTATTGAGATCAGATTAGGGAATTTTTCTGGCAACTATTTTCCTCAAAAAAAGTGAACTGGAGAGGCCTAGAAGTTATCATTGCCATTGGGACTCTGCCTGAAGTGACCCTGGCTGGAATTCTGATGTTAACCTCCAGGGTTTTCCTCAGGAGGAACAGAAGTTTAAAAGTGAGCAAACAGAGAGTGCAATCTTTTTTTCCCCCTAGCACCAGGTGTTTGGAATTGTGAAAATACTTGGTTTCTTGAGATGGAAGTGATGGGAAAACATTTTTACAAAGTATCTGCCACATGTCATGCACAGCATGGCTAAGCTTTTTCCACCTGTTAGTTCACTGAATCCTCAAAACACCCAGAAATCATAATATTAGCCCAACTGGCACAGATGAGGAGTCTAAGGCTCCGTGTTTGAATAACTGTCCCAAGTCAACTAGGAGTCCAAAGCCCTGGCTCTCACTGTAATACCCAGTGACTGAGGCAGGAACTCCTCGGGGAAGCTTTGACTTGACTGTCTCTGGGTGGTGTCACATACGACTGGAGGGAGCCACTCAACTGGGATCTGGTCCTGGCTTACTTTGAAGGGACGGAGTGCTGTGGGAAGCCTTGTGCCTGCCTCTGGCTGGCTTTCATCTCTGCAGGACAGGAACAACAGGGCCTTTAGACCTCAGGAGGGAGTCAGTGCTCAACCCCTAGTTCAGCAGCTGGCAGCAGGCCCAGCACCAGCTTTCCTGTGGACAAGCCTTTCCTGGGAGCAGCCTGGATGGGAGGGGTTGGCCCACCTGTCAGCATAAGGAAAAGGAGGAACTAGTAAGAACTGACTGGAACTTCAATCAAGACAGAGAACAAGGAAAACCTTTTGTGAGAGTGAAAGGGCTCCCCTCCTCTCTGGTCACAAGGCCTTAGAAGTGAGTCAGGCTGATCCCAGGGAGGGTTTAAGGTGATTGACTCTGAGGAGTTAACAGCAATATGAGGGCAGGCTCAGAAACAGGTCAGAGCAGAGCTACAAACTGCGAGTGATAAATACTGAACTCACAAGGCTTTTCTAGTTTCAGTGGAGGATGTGAAAGACCTTTGCCATGCTCAGGCCTCAGGCCACCAGCAATACAGCCTTTCTGACACACTGCGGCTTCAGCAGTGAGCAAGGGCTTATGGTGTATCTGGGGATATGGGTGATGGAAAGCAGCAAAAGGACAAATGTGTGTAGGGGTATTGGGGGAAAGGAGGGCAAGGAGTTCCCAAGGTTTCTACAATGATTGTGGCTTAAAGCTCATTTTCTTGAGCATATATTATAGGCTATGGACTCTGTTAAGCCCTTGCTACATATTAACTCACTTAAGCCTCACAATCCAATTAATGAACCATATTAACAAATATCTGCTAGGTACAGAGCCCTGTGCTAGGTGTTAGGGATATCACAGTGAACCAGCCAAGTCCATGGCCTCACGAAATGTACAAGCTAGGTAGGAACTGCTATTATTCCATCTCAGAGATGAGAAAACTAAAGCCTCCTAAATTTGTTACTTTATATACCTGTTACAGTGACCTGACACTTCTAGGTCACTAAATCACAGGGTGGGGGTTTGAATCCAGGTAATCTGTTTCAGGGTCCAGGCTGCTATTTTGCCCCCCGATTCCTTTTCACTTCTGTCACCTATGTAATAGGCACTTTCTAAAATCCCATCTCCTCTCCCTTCTTAGTGGCTGGAAAAAAACTAATTTATTTGGATATACACCCCTCTTACCTGTGGACCCAGGGAAAGGCCCCATTCACAGTGCCAGTCAGCTCTGGGCTTATTAGTTTGATTAGAATTTTCATTAGTTTGATCCAATCTTGACAATTCCCTTCCATTTGTCAAAGATTGATATAAGTCCCAGGAATGTGATAAATGGGATCATGCACAGTCCCAGCCAAGAGACAAATGGTGAGAGTTTTAGGAAATTTCTTGTATTACTTAAAGGTTTTGAGCTGGAAACCATAGTGGTGAACTTGATGACTATAAGGGGTCCAGCCTAAGGTCGAAACCAACATGCTGAGGATGGCAGAATAGAAAGGTGAATATTAATTACTTCTTTCCCTCCACAAATTGCTGATATTTTGGATTACTGTTCTGATTTTTGCAAGCCAGCTCTGACCCTTGCTATGACACAACTGGCTTCCAGGACATCTCATCCACACTTGGCCTCACTTCCTCTAAGTATGCAAATACCTATTTTCTGCTCCTTTGACTCTTAGTCATGGCATACCTTGAGATGTCTCTGACTTCTATTTCTCTCTCGGTTTTTAAACTATAATATCCCTTTGCTCTAAATTATAAATTCCCTGAAGGAAGTGAGCCTGCATATACATTTCTTTATATCCTTTGTGGTGCTTGCCACTAATGTTGAGCCTCAGTAGAGCTTAATAAATATTTATTAGCTAATCTTCACTGACACATTCCAAGAGGTTATTTGCTGCCCCAGGAGTGGGTAAATGAACACGTTTCAACAAAGAGTAAAACAGGAGTCAACAGGTTGCAGCTGGAGGCCTGAGTGAATAAGAATGTAAGGCATCTCAGTCGTGGTTTAGATTCCACAATGGATTACACCAGCTCTGACTGGTTCCTGTGTGCCTGGCTGTGGGTTGGCTGCTAGGGACACAGAAATGAAACCACTGCCTGCTGTGAGTCAAGGAACTGCATGTTCAGCCACCATAATTGTGTTGTTAGTTCTCACAACAGCCCTTCGGGGTGGGAGACCTTGTCACTAGTTTATAGATGAGAAAACAAGGGCCGGTTGATTTGCACTGATCAACACTGAGACCTGAGGCTTGAGCACAGGTTTCTGAATTGAGTTTAAGACTTCCTTTATTCCCTTTCTTTTTTCTATCAAGGGATCACTTTTTATCCATTGGCTCAGGAGGATGTAGTAGAGCACAGAAAAGAAATAATTCTAAAAGCCTCAGTACACTAGCAGGGAGTCTCATGAAAAGACTAAGTGTCTCAACCAAGTTTCCCCCTGGCTGGGGAAAGGAGTGAGATGCATCAATAGGTGGTTAGAGGGAAGGGATGTCTGCTCACCAACAGCAAGAATCTGCCTGATAAAACAGAGCGAAAGGGTCCAGAGGCAGCCTTTCAGATTCTCGTACACTGAACACAGCACGGAAGCAGCAGAGAACTGCGATCAGAGAACTCTTGCGACTGAAACGGCCATGTGAAGACTGGGGACCAGATGGACCTTTTGAGACCTTTGTACTTGGCTGAGACTTAAGAACAAATATTTGGGTTCCCTGACAGTCACTCCCAATGCAATAATCCATTTCCCCTTATCTTCAGATTACAGAATACCAGGTGTGTGAAGTCACAGATGTCATCATACTCTACTGTGGATTCAAAAGTTAGCAAAGCTACAATCTACAACTCTTTGGGATCCCAATCTATTGAGGTTTCCAGAGGACCTCAGAAGATTTAAACATCCGAAGTCAATACAAGTATCTACAGATAGCTTGTACTGATTTGTTTTTCAACATGTTTTAAAACAGACACTCAAGCTATCCTTATTTTGTAAATAAGGACACTGGCTCGGAGATAAAAATAACATGTTCAGTGTCACAGTTAGGCCCCAAGCCCAGGCATTCTCACTCTAAACTAACACGCTAGTTTGGTTTGGTACCACAGGCACAGAGCCATCTCAATACCGAGGTTCTAGCAGAATCTTTACTTGTGAAGTTGATTCCTTCCACTGTGAACACTACATGTAGTTGTAATTGGTATAAAAAGACAGATATTGCCTCAAAGAGTATACCTGGGAAAGAAGGCACAAACAGGTAGCTGTCTAAGGCAACAAATAACATGATGCAGTAGGGTTTGTAAAGCAAAGGAAGCTGCCCCAATGTCCTATAGCATGGATCTTTATGGCTGGTTCATATACTAGTTTACTGGGTGTGGCCATCAGGGTGAGTCCCAAGCAAATGGCTTCCTTCTCTGTCCAATGATGGGGTACATTTGTTCTGGAAAGCTCTCCTTGCAATAATTTTTGTTTGCCCTGCTCATATTTCTGCTCACCTGACCTCATTTTTGCTGAGACTCCTAGACTGGCATTGCCGCACCTACTCACCCTCAGTTGTCGCATTTTCTTGGATGACCCGATCTCAATGAAGCTTCATAGTGTTATCCTTTCAATATTTTTATCATTTTATGCTACTGTTACCTGACTTCATTTTCAGTAGTTTACAAAATGCAAAAATAAATATTTAGCTTTTTGTTCACAGATTTTACTGTGTACTTGTTTTTATAATAAGCCATCCTTACTCTAATTGCAGGATTGAAGCAATTAAATAAAATGCATCATATGACCAGGCCAGTAAACTTTAAAACTGCAGCATACACTGATTCATACAACTTTCTCAAATGAATGTGAGACTGAAATCAACACACATGAGAAATAAAATATTTATTTAGATGGAACATAAAAACATTTAGATGAAATAAAAGCACCTATGAAAATAATTTTGAAAGGTGTAAACAGGGCAATGAAGTATATCACGTTGTAAGGTCATCAGTCGATTCTAGCAGGTCAAAAAAAAGTGACAGCGAAAATGAGATTATAATTCCAGGCATTTCTAGCGACTATATTTTTCCCCTCACTGGTTTTGAACTTGTGGCTACTCTTTTCCAATATTTTAATTCACTACTAATTTTTAAGAACTATGTGCTAATTTCTGGGTTTGAAAAGTAGCAGTTTGGGTAAATACCATTTTCTATGGAGAAGCAAATTTGAACTTATGGGATAATACCATTCAATAGACAAAAGTCTGATGGAGGAGCCTCTAAGGAGCAAGATTACTGGAAGTTTTATTATTCATTGGTTAAAAAAAAAAATCTATAGAAGACTAGCCCATGTTCATCATTGCTCCTTTCCTAATTCTATAATGTTTGTGGAAACTCTGATTTTTATATGAAAGTCATAAGATGTTGTCTTTTGTTTTACATAATTCACATACCTTCTTCAGAGATGGTTGTGGCACATCTTAAGTAGAAACCTTATGAAACATTTGAATGTGTATGAACCTTAGCATACTGAAAAATAAGTTTAGCTATATAATCTTCAATGATTAAAATTTTTCACTTTCATTTTAATTCCAAATTACTTTTAATTTGACAAAGCTTTTAAAATTTCACATTAAAAAGACTTATGTATTCTTTTTTATTCCTTATAATGTAGAGAAGACAAAATGAACCATATTTTCTCAGTGCAACTTAAATGCCAGACATGTGATATTCATGTACATGGTCAGAAAATTCAAAATGTTCAGAAACTAAGTGAAAAGTAAATGTCTTCATACTTTCCTTCCTTCACCCCATGTGTTCTTCCCAAGCGCAGTCACTTTTTCCTCTCAGCTTTTTTGTTTAAACTGAAAAAGTGTGGAACTTGTCTTTCAAACTTTATTCAGGTTTGCCATCACTTATGGCCCATGCCAAATTGGAAGGTTGTATCAAAGTCCCACAGTCTACAGAAATGGTTTGATACCACTGGTCTAGAATCCCTATTTTTGCAGGGTTTACCACATTCATCATCCTTTTGGGATATATGCTTCAGAAAAAGCAGAGGTCAACCATTACAAATAGTTCTTTATTTCTGAGCATCTGAAACAATGCTTTATTCTTGGAAAACATTTTCAGCCTGAGGGACTACATAAATTTAACAGAAACTGCCAAATCTACTCTAATAATGTACCAAATTTGTCCTATAACCAATACATAAGTGCTGGTCTCCCATCACCTTCACAAGCATAATATTCAACCATTTTACTAGGTGAATGATTAAAATGTCTTATTTTTGCAGCTTAATTAAGAGAGTTAACATCTCAAATGTTGGCCATTAAAATGTTTTTAGTAAGTTTTTTATACTCTAGCTCAGTTTTGTTTTTCAATTTCAATCTT
Organism: Uropsilus gracilis; assembly: GCA_004024945.1. Taxonomy (NCBI): domain Eukaryota; kingdom Metazoa; phylum Chordata; class Mammalia; order Eulipotyphla; family Talpidae; genus Uropsilus; species Uropsilus gracilis. Next base: position 26,066 of record PVHY01013954.1, read on the forward strand.
TTGAGAGTTTTTTGTACTCAAGGTAGTGTTTTGTCATGTTTTATTCATTCAGACACTGCTCTAGGCACTGGAAACAAAGTAAATCCTTGCAATTAAGGAGTTTAAGTTCTAGTAGTGGCATATAGGAAGTGCACAGAAAAAAAAAGCAGGATAAAGGATAGAAAGTAGCAGCAATATGAGTAAGGTATTTTATACAAAATGATCAGGGAAGACCTCTTTGATAAGATGGAGAGAACTTAAGAAAACTCTTGAAGGGAAGGGAGTAATCTATATGAAGATCTGAGAAAGAACATTCTAGACACAAGGAATGGCAAACAAAAAGGCTGTGAAGGGAGAAGCTAGTTGGCATGTTTGACTACCGACAAAAAAGCTGACAGACCTTTGATTTTCGTGATGTGTGCAATGGGAATACATTGGAAGGTTCTAGTGTGACTGAAGGCTAGTGGAGGAAGCAGAGACCAGTTATGAGACCTTGAGATAATGCAAATAAAAGATGTTTTTATCTTTTAACATAATAAAATAGACAATCTGTATCTTGGTTTTATGTGAAGCAGACAGATTAGAAAGGCAATTGATATTTTAAATTTTCACTATTTTTACATTAACCTACTAAAACTGTTTGTGGATAAGTGGTGAAATAGACAAGACCATTACAAATGGCTGTGCAATTTACTCATTGCACAATGGCACCAGGCTGAAATCCAGTCAAGATATGGTATTCCATGAGGTACCGAATCCACCAGAGGGCCTTTTTCTAATTTGCACAAAGGTGCTACATGAAAACTAGTAGCATTGGAGACACAGTTCAAACTCTCTTAGGATAATGAATAATCCACCTTTTCCCATAATGATCTGAAATACCATCTTTATCCTATTAAATATTTATAGCTTCTTGCATCTTTGGTGAATGACCCTACAAAGGTCAAAGTTTGCCATGTTTAAAAAAAAAAAAGCATCTTCCTCACTAATGAAGTCTTAATTTTAGGAGAGAGATAATAAATTTTGGCAGAGTAGGAAAAGTTGATACAGTTGGAGAAAGAATTCACTTTTGATGCAATAGAAAAAATGCATTTCTTTAATATCTTTGCTTAAACGTAGGTGTTAGCCTAAATATAAGTGCATTTTAAAGAGTCGTGCTAACCCTTGGAAAGACTATCTACCTTGCTATAATAGCTCAACTAACAGTCTAAAGTTCTACTGCTATAGGAAACCTTTTCATTTCCACACTCAGGTTCAGCATCAGTCAGCGTACTTCAGCTTGGGTGAAGGTTTCTACAACAATCAAAGGAAAGTGAAGACCAACAGTTGATAGAATGTACATACTGTGAATGGTGAGGCATTCCTTTTCAAACAAAAATGAAAATTCTGGCTTTTCAATTGTGTGTGTGTATTTCAGCACCACTGTTAAGCTATTTCTTAGTGACACAAGAAGTAAACCATTTGAAACTTCTGCCAGGAAAAAATAGGCTTTCTCTCAAGACAAGCAAGCATAAGGGAAATGGAAAAGAGCCTATTCCGTGGGTTTATGCTAAGGAAAGGAGAAACTGAGACATCATAGGTCTCAATTGATTAGGTACTGTTTCTTCCCATTATAAAGAAGGGTTGGGGTTGAAGAGAATGGGAAATAGAGGAAGTGACAAAATAGCTGCAAGTTCTCTAATAAGTATCCTCCCTCAGGTTTTCCTTCTCAGAAACCAAGCTTTATCCATAGAAACAGGATTTACCAGCTGTGCTGTCAAAGTTGAAGAATTCAGTAGATTGTAGTTAAATCTATACTAAAAATGAATCTTAAATTCACTGTCCAATCTCAGACAAATGCCTCTGTATATCAAAAGAGGGGACTGAGAAACGACTGCAGAGAGGTAGAGAGTCTCAATTATATTATATACTACTCTTGATCTTAGCCAAAGGCCGAGAAGCGATCAATTATATATAAAAGATCAGGATACTTGATTTTACATCAGTTGTATGGAAAGCAAAGGTGAAAATACTTAAAAAGTACTTTGGCAACATTTCTAGGTGGATTATCTTTCAGATCCAAGTCAAGTTTTAGTGCTTAACTATATGTTTAAATATTTTAGGTGCAATATAGTTAGAATTTTCTGCTTTTCAGAAACCCTAGAGCAGTAACAGAGACAAGTAGGAAAAAAAAAAAAACTAGCAGAGACACGTACTTGATAATTTTGATATTTAGACAGGAATATCTTTTCATTGGCCCTTTCTGCCAATTTTCCTCCGTATCCTCTAGGCCAGGTGTAATTCGTGTGTCCATTGATGGGTCTAACACTTGTCTAGATTTACTCTTTCCCAACTGGTTCCACACTTCAAAGTTATCTTTTTATTCTGATCTGCTACCTCTTCAATTCTTCCAATCAATTCCTTTTCATTAACCCTTGTCCCAATCTACGATATTTTTCCATGTAACAGGAAGGTGATTATTCCATTTCTGAAAGATTCCTAAGCCCTTCCTTTTTCCTTTCTAACAGCCACAGTACTCATCAAGAGAACCAGTAGCACCACCAACACCAGATATATAAATAGACCATGGAGCTTGATGGATAAAAAATGAAATAAAATAAAAACAATTTAGCAACTCTAAGAAAATTTGACCTTGGGTAAATAATTTTATCTACTTTTCAATCTAGACCACTAAGTAGAAGATCAAGAAAACCTGGCTATTTTGTCTTTTTACAATCCTATCATAATATTCCAAGTCCAGGATACATATAAATTTCCACAGCAAAATAGCCTCTGTCTGCGAAATCAAGTCATTTGTTACTTTAGTTTATAAAAAGTAGATGAGATAAGTTTAGAAGCACAAATTTAACAAATACTACTTTATTATTTACAAAATACAAAGTGATCATTAAGAGTACACTGTCACAAATTACAACAAAGAAAATTACAGGGAAAAGTAGAGACAATTGTGTTAAATGACAACAAGGTACCCAATCACATGGAGTCCATTTAGGAAGAAACTGTTCTTCGTTAAAGTTATGAAAAGGTCAAGAGTAGGTACATTGCTGTGCAAAAAATGTCAGTTATTTAGAAATATACCTCTGCCAAAAGAGTAGAAGAGTTGGTAGTGTATGTGTGTATATATACTAAATGAAACTATAGTATACACAGGTCTGGTATTCCACAATTCAACACTGATTTTAGGTAGGGATCTGTCAGAGACTTGATTGTCTCTCTTGCTGGAAAAGCAAAGCCCCAGCTACCTTCCAAAAAGCTTTGTTCAGGTGACTTTGGAATGTGGCATCAAATACCCCACTCATTTCTGCTGCAAGTTCCCTCAGAACAGATACTGTGGACTCATCACTGGCATTCAGAATCCGCATAAAGAATTTATTCCACAATCCACCAGATTTTAGCCTAAAAATATAAAACCATTTCCATCAAGATTAGGCATATAAAAGTCAGAAGTCTTTCTATGTTTAACTCAGCAGTACATTTATGCACCAAGGTGATTTTTTTTTTTTTTTTTGAGACTAGGTCTTGCTATTTTTGCCCACAGTACCACAGACTCAAGCAATTCTTAGCCTCAGCTTCCCAGATAACTGGGATCACAGGCTCATGCCACCATGCCCAGCTATTTTTTTTTTTTTTTTGGAACTAGGTCTCACTATGTTGCCCCGGGCAGGACTCAAACCACGATCCCCAGTTCCAGCTGTGCTCCATAGGCTGATGCTTATAGGCACGCATCACTATGCCCAGCTGCAACAAGGTGATTTAAAGCAATACCCAGGTCAACAACATTTGAGGATCATTCATAGGATCCTTTGAAAGCCTAGGGTGGAACTACAGAAAAAAATAAAACTACCTAGTGGAAAAAGCCATAGAATCAATGCACACACAGGGAGAAAAGTCTATCTAAATCTAAGTTTCCTTTGTGTATTAAAGTGGAGCACTTCTCTTCTACAAATGGAAGGAAAATGAATTTTGTCTCCTGTCAAGTTTTCTAGTCTAGGTCATTAGAAGACAGCTTCCTGTGATATATAATCTTCACAATCTTTTGAGAAGTCCAGTTTGACTAAAGTAAGTACTGTTTAAGGCTACTTTTGTACCTCCTTTAAAAAAAAAATCTGAGAAGCTTCTATTATAGTCCAAGGTGGGCTATTGAGACAGCCAATTGACCCTTTTTTTTCTGTTAGCTCCACAACCAACTAGAGATACGTGAATCTATCCCACACTTTCTTACACTCTATTTTAAGCCTATTTTTAAAGTCGATATTAGAGATGAACAACAGAAAATACAATTCAATTTTTGGAAGCAGGGAACAGAGAAGAGGTGAGTAAATCTTCACCAGTGACTTGGTTTTTTAAGCAAATACCAGTAAGTGATGGACAGGTATCTTATTCTGGGAAGTAATTAACTACGATAAGTTAAAGCAAAATATGGGATATTTAATAAGTTTTATGAACATGCTTGAGGGAGTACTAAGTTTGAGACCAAGCAACTCTTATTAAAGAACATTCACTTTTTCACTAAGGAGATTCAGTTCTGTGCTTTGATTCCACCCATTCATTAAATAAATAATAGACCCAAATTAGTGTATAATTTAGAAATTTAACTTTAAGAGATGCTTATTAAATTTTGGTAACAATAGGTATTAAAGGGATATAAGACTAACATCAATTGGTTATAAAAATGATTCTCACAAAATGTTTCTATTAACTTTTAAACTGAACAGCTTCCATACTGTTGCTATAGTCTGTATGATACATCTAGGTACAAAATGATGCCCTGAAGTCAGAACAGTTTGATTCTTTTTTTTTTTTCTTTTTTTTTTGAGACTAGGTCTCACTATTTTTGCCTGTGGAGCCCCAGGTTCATGTTGCCCGGGGTAACACAGACTCAAGCAATCCCCAGCCTCAGCTTCCCAGGTAGCTGGGATTACAGGCGTATGCTACCACACCCACCTATCTTTTTGGGACTAGGTCTTGCTACATGTCCCCAGCAGGACTGGAACCGCAATCCCTGGCCCTGGCTGCGGCTTCCTAGGTTGCAATTTACAGGCATGCACCACCATGCTCAGCCTGATTCTTATTTTTAATCAACAATTTCTTTGTCCATTCTAGAGGTATAACTGATAATCTAATAACTGATTGAGATGAATGGGATTACAGTATTTGGACTAAGAAAACTAAGACTGCCAAAGCAGAGAGTAGCCAAGAGAAAGAAAGTTAAAGGCAAAGACCCTGAAGTCACCAATACTTACTCAGAAATATTTTGGCTAAGTTTCCAGAGGGACCCATTCCAGAAGACCTGTAGGTGTTCCTTGAACAATAGTAAATGTGCTAAATCTGCTATACCAAACAGATCTACCTGGAATCACAAAAAGTACCATCAGCTAAAATAATTCTGTTACTATCACGGCAGTTTATATAGGAAGCTAAAAGGTATGAAAGTACTTAACTAAGCTTACCTTGTGACTAAACATTTTAGTAGTGTTCTTTACCCTTGTAATAAAGAGAGAAACCCCCACAGAACTGATCAATAGAGCTGACTTGAGGAATTATGCTTAACAGAAGATGACAAAAATATCTGAATTGTCAAATTTAGGCTTGTAGACCCACTGAGTTTGCATGAACTCCAACTGCAATCTAAATGTGTCCACAAGATTAGTTCAAGGTTCACACTACATATTCAATCAGCAAATGCCACATGTCAGAAGGGATTTTTGTATATAATGCCACCATATGCAACACTTTACATTTGTACAAACATTCTTTCTAAACACATTCCATAAAATCCTTTCAACAACTGTGATGTACAGCATAGATTGTTATCCTTATTTTATACAGATCACAGACAATGACTTCTAAAATACCACACATGTAAGTAGTAAAAATGGCCCTGATTCTTAGGTTACTGAGTGAGCCATTTGTCTGCACGTGTATATGTACATTCTTAAGTGTTATGACAGAAAAATGGTACATTTTACTTGACTTGGTGATATTTGAAAAGTAGGTCACCTATTCTAGGAGAGATAATTATGAGTAAACACTAGCTTTCATTGCTTATCTAGATGAGAAAGAGATTAAGAAACCCTCTCCATATTTGCTCACGCTTGTTCTACACTTACCTGGTAGGGAGAAGAACAGTTAGCCAGGATCTTTTGTCCTTCTAGGATCTGTACAGTCCGAAAGCCGCTGAGGGTAAAAATGTCTAGCTGCACCCTAAGGTCGACACTGTAGGAAAAGTCCACTATCTTCAAAGCTTGATTGTTCTTATTACAATCATAGGGATCGTGGATTCTAAGTCCAGATTTAAGAGAAAGAGATAATAAAAATAGGCCATGAAAGCTGCAGAGCTGGTCTTTTAAAAAAAAAAGAAAAAAAAAAAAAAAGAGGTACTGCAGGTGTGTCTTAGCTATGCTAACAGCTCCCTCTAGCGGTTAGTTATGAAAACAGACCTATAAGAACAGTGTCCCTTCAAGGTGGGAAATAGTGATAAGACAGCTGACCCTTGAACAGAGCAAGTTTGAAATGCACATGTCTACATATATGTTTTCTCAATACATATTATGAATGCATGAATTTTTATATTTTCAAATGATTAATTTTTTATATTCATTTTTGATATCCAGTGTTAGTAATATATATACACGACACAAAGCACTGTAAAATGTTATAAGACAATATTAATGTAGGTATTGACAGATGATTCATCTATCAGATATTTTCTGAGATAAATACAAGACCGTATTATAAATGTATTTTCTTTCCCTTATGACTTCAAATTTTTCTCCAGCTTAATCATAAGAATATAGTATATAATACATGTAACATACAAGATATGTATTAATCAGCTGCTATGTTATTGGTAAGGTCAATGGCAGGCTAATACTAGTTAAGTTTTGGAAAATCAAAAGTTGTATGCAGATTTTTGAGCACATAAAGGTTTGGAGGGGGGGTTATCAGTAAATCCCAAGTTGTTCAAGGGTCAACTGTGTATACAAATCAGTGCATTGTCACCCCAAGAACAATTATCAAGTTTCCATGTTATAAAAAGTACGGGAAGTAAGGGCAGGTTTCTGCCTTGTACTGTTGTATTGCTACTAATTTATATCCTGACGAGAATTGTGACAGTTAAATTTTTGAAGTATCATTTTAAAACATTTTTTAAAATTTAATATTGTTTAATTTTGTTTACTATAAGTAAGATCTCACAAGTGTTTAGATTCCCCATACCCAGAGTTTAACTGAAAACAAGTATGTTTTCAAAAAAATAAAAAATATAAACATGTTTTTTGTAAAGTGCCACCCATATTGTAACTATCTTTTCATTAAACTAGTACCACATTCTATAGTCCATCTTACTTTTATTTGTAATTTCAACCTTTACTTCCTAAAGCAAATTTTTATAACACCAATTCACTATAGATTACTTACATGTTCCTTAGGTTTATTTATTCTATTTTGTGTGATGAAGTTACTCTTTAGAGACATAAAAACTACCCGAGAGAAAAGAATGAATTACTTTTATATTCCTTTTGTCTCTGCTGTCTTGTTCCCTTCAAATGTGATAAGTGACAGTCTTATACTCCTAAATACAGATTTTGACTGACTTTATCATATGCCCACAAAAAGATTCCTTTAGTCTAATATTTACAAATGCTCCCATTTTTCTTGGCAATATTCACCTTTTTGCAGGGGACTTCCATGAAATTATAATTCACAAATATTTTCAAAATTTAGAAGAGAGAGAAAAACTGTTTCTTAGATAATAAAATGAAGCAGAAAGTTTCCCTAGTTCTTTAATTAGTCACTTACTGTTAGTATTAGCTAACCCCAACCCTTTTTTAATAGCTAAATATGTGACCTTAGATTGAATCCTGTTCTAGAAAAAAGAGGAGGAAATTAAGTAGGCAGCTGACAACATTTGAGTAAGATCTATAATTAGAAAATACTATTGTATTAAGATTAATTTCCTGGTTTCTATCATTTTATTATCATATCAACTATTAACATTTGAGGCTGAAAGGCAGACAAGTTTTTAAAACTATTTCTGCAAATATTTTTATGCTGAATATCTCCAAGTTAGTAGATTAATCTTAAAAATTTAATGTTTATTCCTTAGCATTAAGTTGGATATTGTTATTGGATAAAAGTCAATATCTACAAGGAGTCAAATGTTTAGTTCTTACTAATATTAATTTTCTTTGTAACGATGACTGATGTCATTAAGGATAAAAAACAGAATTTTATATATATACATATATATACATATATACACATGTATATACATATATATATCTCAATCCAGATTCTTTGACATTCTTCTCCGTTGGATCTCATTGTCTTCACAAAAAATATATACGGAAACTTCATTAGGCGATTTCAAAAGGTTCTTTTAATTCCTTGTGAATTTTTATGAAAATTTTCGTCTAATTTGTTAAGTTGTGACAAAGTTAAAGGCAATGTCCCTTTAACAGTTTTCCTGGGTGGGCATTAAAAATAATAATAATAATAATAATGCTTTCTCAGAGTCCTCCAGTGACTGACAGAAGGCTTGTCTGAATGTATGCCAATATATCACCAATCCTAAAAATGCTTATAAAACTTCTTTGATTACACTTTCCATGGCCCTGAGAACTCTAGCACTAGATCTGAATTTACAATATTATGTTTTTTTTTTTTAGACTAGGTCTTGCTATTTTTGCCCGTGGAACCGCAGGCTCTCGTTGTCCGGGGTACCACAGACTCAAGCAATCCCCAGCCTCAGCTTCCCAGGTAGCTGGGATTACAGGCAGGCACCACCACGCCCAGCTATTTTTTTTTTTGGAACTAGGTCTCGCTATGGGGCCCAGGCAGGACTAGAACCGCGATCCCTAGCCCTGGCCGCTTCATAGGCTGAAGCTTACAAGCACGAGCCACCGTGCCTGGCTGAATTTACAATATTGTGGATGAAAATCAAATCTATATCAGAAGCTCTTGCACCTGAAAATATATGGAGGGACTTTTGATGGTCACAATGGTTGTAGGGATAGAACTTATATTTAATTGGATGCGGAAGTATTATGGAGGAAGAGCCATAAGTTATTCTAAAACGCTTGGCGTAGACCTGCACAAAGAATTGTCTCAACCAAATTACCTGTGGGACCCTGGATGAGAAATGTAGCTTTTAGTATGTCAAGGGAAGCTGTTAGGACACTATGTCAGGAAAGAAAGAGAGCTATTCTAATTATTTTGGTTATAATTACAGAAATACATTAAATGTTCTTTCAATTTTTATGCCAAGTATGATTTAGCCTAACAGTCTTCTTTTACAGACTAATAGTTAGAAAATGGTTATAACTACTCATATATACCAATGATCTCAGAGAGTGTTAACTACTTACCCAAGACAAAGATTTGAGGTAGACAAAAGCATTTTAAAATAAGACTGCTTTACTGAAATGAGATCAATGACCACTAAAAGGGTCTGCTTGTCCTCTCTAGTCCTTTTCATAAAACACAAATTGTGGACTGTCTTTGGTATGTTCATGCCTCAACGCTCTGTATTTTTTTCAGTTCTTCATATTTGGGCTTCATTTCTTATTTCCTATCCTACACTCTGCCCCCCCCCTTCAAAATAATGGTTAAAACTGGATTTAATTTGAGCATTAAGCTGCCTTCCTTGGTACTGTTGCATTCACACTCTGGTTTTACCCACTTGTGGCAATTACCTCAATTTGGTTTAATGTGAATTTTGGGCTTCCAAACTGAGTAGTGCCTCAGTTTTGCTAGCACCCCCTTACTAGATCTGCACTGGCCATCAAGGGAAGACTAGGCAACCTACTTCACACTCTCTCAAGTATTTATTTATTTATTTTTAAAAACTAGATCTCGCTATTTTTGCCCATGGAACCGCAGGCTCACGTTACCCAGGGTACCACGGACTCAAGCAATCCCAAGCCTCAGCTTCCCAGGGAGCTGGGATTACATGTGCACGCCACCACACCCAGCTATTTTTTGGGACTAGGTCTCGCTGTGTTGCCCTGAGCGGAACTCGAACTGTGATCCCTAGCCCCAGCCACTTCATAGGCTGAAGCTTACAGGCACATGCCACCGTGCCCAGCTTCAAGTATTCTTTATAATTTTTAAAAATAGTTTTATAATTTTTTCTAATTCTTAACAGGATCATCATAATCAGAGTGATTTTTTTCTGAATTAATGTACTTTCTCAATTTTTTTTCTTTGCATTCTTCTACACTACTCCCAACAGCATTTAGATGCAAATATACTGTATTATTTGCAGTACTCAACATACTGTATTATTCAATATGGTACTTATCAAAAGGCAAAAAATGGCAACTATGCAAATTTTAAGAGAAAGATGAACAGTAAGAGGATCTAAAGGACCAACCTGCTTCTAAGAATCAGACTCCTTGGACTCAAGTCACCATGAACTATTTCTGCTCTATGTAGTTTTTCCACTATTGTCAAAAGGTTGTAAATAATCAACACTGTCATTTCATGAGTAATTAGTTCACTGTGTTGAAGAAGATCCTAGAAATAGAAAAGAAAATTTCTCAATTTGGGTAACTTCATATACTCAAAATCTTGTTAATTGCTGCTTTGTAGTCTTTCTTGTTCTCTACTAGAATGTGGGTGCCCTTGTAGGTTAGATTCTTTGTTCCAGCTTTAACACTGCTTTCTTCTAAGAGTGCTAGTAAGAATTTAATGAAAAATTGGATGAAGGGCATCAAGGATTAAACTGCACCATAGTAGGTGCTCTATAAATTGTAGTTTTAAAGTATCCTCATTCCAACCATTTTAGAAAATTAGTATTATCAAAACATGCAGCAAAACCTTCTTAACATTTCAACAAATAAAATGGTATGTCATATTTGGATCCTGAAAATAACCCAGTGGGGAGTAGTGTAGATTAAACCAGAATAGTAACAATAGACCTGTGGACTTAAAGTTTTCAGTCCTTACATAATAATAAGGTTGAAGTGGTTACTCTGTCCTAAGATGTAACAAGCTGAAGAGACTGAAAATTTAACTCTTCTAGGAGATGAGGACACAGGGCAAACTACTGACCTCAAGACAAGAGAGAGGGGCAGATACAAAGTCACAGTTTACTAGAGCAGATTAATGCGCAAAAGCCACTGCAGGAACAAATGCCAAGACAGAAAAACCTAAACTCTAATTGACAAATTATTGGGGCACTCAGAGTGGACAAGTCAGAGTTAAAAACTCCAAGGGGATGTAGTCATGGGAGGGAGACACTTTTATCTGTAGGACTTAGTTTTCAAAAGTAAGTAACAGAAATATCCTTCATGCTTCTGACAGTTGGGAGTGTAAAAGAACCATTTTGAAATATGCCAGAGCACACTTAAGAAAGGTCTGCCCTCAGGGAAAACTAGTTAATCTGATCTAGAGTCTAATCTGATGGGTATTAACAAAGTATACCTAATCTGGGAAAAGGAAATATCCAAATCCAGCCCACTCCAGTCATTCTGTCTCACATAGTGGGATGAGAAAAAAATCGGAGAAACAGTTGCGCAGCTCGTAGTTCAGAGGCATAGACTCACTATAAATCATAGGACTATTGTCCATCTTTTCCTCTCCCCCGTACCATATTATATTACCAAAAGTCTATTTATAGTAGTTCCTTCAACTTAGTATGGCATATCTGGACATCAATAAAAAAATTATAACACATACTAAGTATCAAAACTAGACATAGTGTAGATACTATAATTATAAGACTAGGAATTTAAAATGAGAAGCTGCGAGCTGAAGATGATCCTAATTAAATGACCAAATCATTGCACAATTTTGTACAATTTTATATGTTTGAAAATTAACAGAAAAGTTAAAAAAAAAAAACACACACACACACACACAAGAGATTCCTGGTCAAATAACTTGGGAAAAGAAAACAATCAGTGTTTTTGTATCTCTAACAAATTTTTGTACTAGATTCCTTTGCAAAATGGAACACAAAATCTCTCTATTTGAGGGCTTTTTAAAAATGATATGTTTTTATATTATTGCAAACCTGAAGAGTGACGCAATTTATATATTGGTGCCAAATAATATAACCGTTTTGGTATTGATAACAGCTGCAAAAATGATCACATTCTTCATTTAAGCGTTCCTTTAATTTGAGGTTGATATAGAAGTCCCATGGGGTAGGTTGAGATGACACCTGTTAAGAAATTGAAAAATAAGAGCAATTAGAATCTATGGCTATGTTTGGGAGACTGAAAACATTCATTTTAGCCCTTTCAAAGCCAGAATAGAAATACTAAAGGGATAATTTGAAAGGTATATATCTATAATAAAGGACACAACAGCAACAAATCTTAGATACAGAAATAAGAGGTAATAATCCATGTAACAAACCCAAGAAAAGTTGATTCTAATAGAGAAAGTTGAGAGCAACCAAATTTATGCTATAAGACTACCTTCCTAGTGTATAAAACCAGTGTATAAATTAGCTACAGAAAAGTAAAGGCAGAGTTAGAGCAGAAGTGGCTGAACCTTGCTAAAGAGTAAGTTATATCCCGGATGCCGGTTTTGTTGCTGTAGCCCAGCCTAGCAATTGCTGCTGTTCCATTACAGAATAGCAGACTTTGGTTCTTAGAGAATATAAAATAGAAGTGACTAGATGAACTCTGCTAAAGAAGTAAATACCACATGGAAAAAAGGAGAAAATTTATATATTTATATAATCAATGCTGAGATACACATTCCCATGCCCTCTACTGTCCAATCTCCCACTTAGCATTCAGAAGCTTGGCAGTCAGACTTAGATGATCTATGCAGAAAGTTAGAAATTTTCCAAAAAGGATTTGATCACTTTAAGAAAAAAGACTTAAATATTGGGGGTTTTCCAATAAAGTGGTCAAGGAAACCATCCTAAGTGAAACCCATAGTTAGAAAGTTCCTCCCAGCCCCATACAAAGAACTTTCAATTAGCTTTTAGAGTTTCATGCTTAAAGATAAATAGAGAACCGAAGACTTGAAGAAAGCCTCTAATATGAAAATGATCAAAATAGATAAAAAGGAAGCAGATAACGCAGGGATAAAGAATTTAAACCATCATTAATATGCTTAAGATAAGGAATGTCCTTTTTGAAATGAAGAACAAAATGCTACAAAGATGATTGAGAATAAAACATAACTTGCACATTAAATACATGATAAAGAAATGAAAAACCCTATAAAAAGACTAACAATAAATTTGACAAAATATTTCAGAAAGTACAGCAAAAAAAGAGATAGGAAATAGGAGGGGAAAGAAAGATTTTTAAAGGCTCTGTCCAGGAGACTCCATAGCCTATAAAAGGAATTCTATAATTTGAGAACTAAGAAGGCTGAAAGAAATAATTTTTTCTCTGCAGAAAATTTCTGAGTACTGAAGGAGTTTCCATAATGAAATGACCAGTGAGTACCAGGCATATAGACAAGACTATAATGAAAGCACTAACTTAAATTTCAGAATACTGGGGAAAACATAAGATCCTATAAAGGAATCTCGTACAAAGAATGGCAATAGATTTTAAAAGAAGGTTAGAGGTCAAAGACAATGAAGTTCATCTTCAAAATTCAATATCCAGCCAAACTACCAATCAAGGAAAGATGTGAAATAAATAAGGTTTCAAAGAAAGGTTACCTTATGTAACCTTTCTTTATAAGGAACTAAAAATAGGACTTAAGAGCAAAGAAAAAAATGGGATTCAGGAAATAGGGCATTCAATACAAGAGTCACTGTCAATCCCTAGAATGATAAATGCAAAATGTGACCTTTGTGGGGACTGGGGGGGGGGGGAGGA
>PVHY01013955.1:0-39763 GCA_004024945.1 Uropsilus gracilis
TTCCTTCCTTCCTTCCTTCCTTCCTTCCTTCCTTCCTTCCTTCCTTCCATTTGTCAGATTATGATGTTTTAAATTCTAGAGATATAGGGTCTCTTCCTTCAGGTGTTGCTGTTTCACTACACCCATCACCAAAGTATCCATAGTCCTTCACCATTGTTCATTGTGTCCCTTCTTCATTTTATTCTCCTCTGTGCTCTATTACTCCCCATCTGGTAGCCTTAGTTTTACAGACAGGTTTTAGTTTGCTTTATTGGATCCTTTGATTTTGGTTTAGCTTTTTCTATTCCTGTGGTCATTCTCTGTATTTAATATCAGTGAAACCATGTGGTAATTGTATCTTTCCCTCTGACTTTTTTCATTTAGCATAATTTCTTCTCATTTCACCTACGTTGTCACAAATGGTAAGAGTTTATCTTTTTTAATAACTGAGTAGTTCTCCATTGTGTGAATACATAGCATGGCTTCCTGATCCACTCATTTGTTTGAAGGTGCTTAGATTGTTTCTATAGTCAAGCTACATAAATAGTGCTACAATGAACATGGGAATCACTGCCTTGAATTAGTGTTTTTTGTATTTTTTTGAATAGATACCCAGGGGTGAAATTGCTGGGGCATATGCTAGATGCATTTTTAATACTTTGAGAAACCTCCATATTGTTCTCCATTGAGACTAGTGCGATCTGTTTTCTGCTAACTGTGAGACACTCCTTTGTCTCCATACCCTAGCCAGGACTTTTTAAAAAGGGTCATTTTCAGAAAACCTTTCCTTTTATATTCTTCACTTGCCTAATTACTCTATCTAGAATTTCCAATACTATGCTGAATAGTAGTGGTGAAAATGTCTTTCTTGTTTTGTACCACATCTTTGTGGTAACGATTTAAAAATTTCACATTGAGAATGATGTTAACTGTGGGTTTGACATATGTAGCCTTTGTTATGTTGAGGTATGTTCCATCTATTCCCAGTTGGAGAAGGTTTTGATCATAAATGGATGTTTATTTTTGTGGTGAATTAACATTAATTGATTTTCAGATGTTGAACCATTCTGTGTCCCTGGAATAAATCTCACTTGGTCATGGTATATAATCCTTTTAATGCATAGTTGAATTTGGTTTGTTAGATTTTGTTGAGGATTTTTACACTTATGTATGTTAGGAAAATTGAGAGTTTACCTTTTTCCGTTGTTTTGTATAATTTTGTATTAAGATAATGTTGGCTTCATATGATGTTTGGAAGTATTTCCTCTTTCTCAATATTTTGAAAAAGGATAGGTATTATTAGTTCATCTTTAATGGATGTCACTTGCAAAACTGTCTGGTACAGGGCTATTGTTCTGTTGGAGACCTTTCATTATTGTTTCAATTTCTTTGCTACAATTGGTGTGTTCATATTTTCTATAGCTTTTCTGTCTAGTCTTGGATTGTTGTGTTTTTAAGAATCTGTCCATCTCTTCCTGGCCCATCTATTTCTGGTTATTAGCACACATATATTCATAGTCATCTCTTTTGATTCTCTGAGATGTCTGTTTTTACTTCTCTTTTTATCTCAGATTATATTTATTTGAGCTTTGTCCCTTCTTATCTTTTTAGTCTCGCTAGAGGTTTATTTATTTTTTCCCCAAAGAACCAGTTTTTAGTTTCATTAGACTCTTGGACTTCATAATTTCTATTACATTTATTTCTGCTTTAATATTCATTATTTCCTTTCTCAACTAGATTTTAGTTTTGTTTTTCCTGTTCTAGTTCCTTGAAATAAAAGGTTATTTAGTCAAACTCTTGTTTCTTGTTGTGATCTTGTATTGTTATCCACTGCTTTTGTTGTATCAAATTAGTTCTGGAAGCTTGTGTCCTCCTTATCAATTGTGTCATGGTAATTTTTAATTTCTGATTTGATTTCATCATTAACTGCACTATCATTCAGTAGTATGTTGTTTAGTCTTCACATATTAGAGATTTTCCTGCATTGCTTTTGATTGATTTCCAATTTGCTACCAGTGTGTTCAGAGAGGATGCTCAGTATTATTCCTGGATTTGTTGATACTTTCCTTTTGACTCAATCTATGATTAATCCTCAAAAATGTCCCATGTGCATTTGAGAGAAATGTGTATTCAGTTTTTTGGGGGGTGGTGCAGTATTTATATATGCCATCATGCCTTTGCCATCTAATTTTTTTAAGGCTATTATTCATCTTCTTAATTTGTCTATTGGGGAAAAGGGGGTACTGAATTTCCTGGCAACTAATGTATTTTTCCCAATGTCTGTTTTAGATTTGATAGCATTTGTTTTATTTGTCCCAGTATTTTTTGTTTTCTGTGTATATAGTGAATAGTGTTATCTCTTCCAGATATATTGTTACTTTAAGATTATATAGTGTCTACTCCATGTTGTTACTTTTTTTAGTTAGAAATCTATTTTGTTGATGTCCTGCCTTCCTTTGTGTCCTTATTGCTTCTAAGATTGCTTTTTAGTACTTTACTCTGAGCCTAGATATGTCTTTGGAGCTCAAGTGCTTTTTCTGAAGACAAAAGAAAGCTGGATTTTGTTTTCTAATACAGCTAGACTCTCTCTGTGCCTTTTAATTGGTGAATTCAGTCTGTTTATACTTAGAGTGGTTAGTTGCATATGAAAAGCTGTTACTACCATTTTGTCCTTAATTTTGTGGTTTATTCCTTTTCTTTTTTTGTTTTTATGTTTATTCCTCCTCTTTATTTTAAATATGATAACTCCTTTCAATGTTATTTAAAGGGGGTATCTATTGTTCACGAATTCCTTCAGGTTATGTTTTTGTGAGAAGGCATTCATTTCTCCCTCATATTTGAAGGAGAGCCTTGCAAGATAGAGTATTCTTGATGGTATTTTTTAATTCTTAACTATTTTGACCACACACTTTTCTCTCCTTGCTTTTAGTGTTTTTTTTCAAAGAAGTCATATGTAAGTTTGATCATAATTCCTTTATAAATTATCTATTCTACTTACAGGCCAGCTTCAGTATACTTTCTTTGTCTTCAACTCTTGAAAGATTTACTACTATGTGTCTTGTGGTCAGTTTCATTCCAATTTAAGTACCCTAGTTTTCTCTTAATTTCATGACTTGTATATTTAGTTCTTTTTTCATGTTTTGGAAATTTTCCTTTATTGTTTCTGTAAGCTCTCTGTTGGCTTCAGTCTCCCCCCTTTTGCATGCATTTTATATTGCTTTTCCTCATGGAGTTGGACGATTCTCAAAGTTATTCTTCATTCATTTTTTCACATCACTCTTTGTTCTACCTGGATTCTTTGTACATTATCATCTACAAAGTCAATCTTCCATTTCCTGTATTCTAGTTCCATAGCTTTCCACATAGTTATATCTCTAATGTTGATGTTTTTACAAACTGCATCTTCTTATTTTCTTACTTCACCCTTTTATTGCTATTCTGTTTGTTAATTTTATCTCTCAGGACATCAATTCTTTTTCTAAGAACACCTGTGTCAGAGATTTTCTAAAACAAGTCAGATTTTTATTTACTTTCACTTTTCATTTTAAAAATTAATTAACTTATTGATTTATATATATATATTTCTTGCATTGTTGTGTACCCCAAATTTCTCCTTCCACTGTATCACCTGTGAACCATCATCCTATTCACTTGTATTTATCACTCTCCCCAGTTCACCCTCCTTCCCTCTCCCTTTCATATGTTTCAGTAAAGTTACTGGTTTGTTAATTTTACTTTTTTTGTCTTTTTATTTGTTTCCCTATATCCCACATATAAGTGAGACCATCTGTTATTTGTCTTTTTCCTTTTTGCTTATTTCTGCTAGCAGAATCCTTCTAGCTCCATCCATGTTGTATCAAATGACATGAGTTTGTCTTTGTTGATTGCTCAATAGTATTCCATTGTGTAAATAAGCCACAGCTTTTTGAGTCATTTATCAGTTTTTAAACAGTGCTGTAATAAACATATGAGTTCAGGTTTCCTTTTGAGTTAGTGTTTTTGTATTCTTTGGATAGATTCCCAGAGAGGGAAATGGTATCTTCATTTTAAGTACTGACAGACATATGAAAAAAATGCTCAATATAACTTATAAACAGGAAATGCAAATCAAAACCACCTTGAGGTACCACCTCACACTGGTATGAATGATCCAAAAGAACAGGCAACAAGTGCTAGTGGGGTTGTAGAGAAAAAGGGACACTTACACACTGCTAATAGATTACAAACAGGTCCAACCACTGTGAAAAGCTGTGTGGAAGAACCTCAAACTAGTCATTTCTCACCGTTGAAAGAGATGTAGTATTTGTTATGAAAATGCCATATACACACTACAACCTGATTAACAAACTCCACATTCATTATACCTGGATTTTATGACTGTTTATGAATATTAAAATGTTAACTTCAAAATGTTTCAGATATATTTGTAATAATTGACTCAATGTGAACTGTTATTTGAAGGTGATATTTTTATCATGGAAGAATAAATGGTTGAAAATTACTGATGGTAGAATTTTACAATTTTGCTTGTCTATTCATGTTATTAAATCTATTAATTCCTTAATATTATTCAGCAAATATTTATTATATGTGCATTGCTTCAGTGAAACACATAGGTAGAATTAAGACATCTTTTGCTAATTACTAAATGTATCTTTAAGCATTCAAAAAATGCTGCTTCATTTTACTCCTAAGCTCACTTGAAAGTATTACAAGTAAATCTCCGTCCTAATAGAATTCTCTAGGACCAAAAAAAAATATATATGTAACCAGATCAAAAAATGAATGCAAATAAGGAGAGCTGAACAAAATGGTATTCATCAGTATCCATTTTCCTCAGTAGGGATGCTGTTTTGCCTCACCAACTGAGATGTACATGTCTTTCTGTGGAAATCCTACTCATAGGCATATAAATATACATTTTCATATATTTAGTGTCTGATCTCTTAGGCACCAAAAGCACAAAAAGAGCAAATGCAGCAAAAGGAGAACAGATGGGAATCATTAGTCATAAGCACGGCCAGGATCAAGGTAAAAAGCCCGGCAGGTGGAGTATTCTCTCTGACAACGTAGTCCAGAAATCTGGAAAGAGAAATGTTTAAAACATAGGTCTTAAAATAAATCATGACTGTGACTTCCTTTAGCCCTGGTTTTCTTCTCTTCCTTTAAAAAACCTGGTTCTTATTGCTTATAAATGGAATATTTGGCATGAAAAAAATAATAAACATGAATTGAACTATGATGGGACTTAAAGGGTTCCAAAAGAACTTAGACTAGATATAACTTTTTCTCCTCTCTCTGCAATTTATTAACTGTTATACCATTGTCCTTTTTGTGTTTCAGTATGGTGATGTGGAAATAGAACTACATGGAAAAACAGAATTTCTAGAATGTTATGCAGACCTGATTGTGAAAATTTGGGGAAGTTGCTTACTGTCTAGACTATTGATATTAAGAAATACTTTAAATAAGAACCTTTTTAATTATTAAGTTATGTCTTTAATTTTGATGCTTAGCATAGGGTTGGAGACAGAAACTTGAAAGCCTAAGATGTGAACTTAGATAATCCTTAAGATTCTTGAAACTTAATTTATTGAGAAAAAGTATGGAGAAAATAGCAGTGTCTTGAGTGAATCTGTAAATGAGAAAGAGAAAGCCAATTACAATGTTTAGTGTAGCTTTTTAGAAGTGAGATATCAGCGGAAAAGACTGAAAGTTAGGGCTTAACTTTAGGGGTTAATTTATGGATTTAGTTTGATCAAGAATGGGATAAAAGATATTTCTGATTATGGTTAAGAAAACTCAGGAATCTCATATTAAGTAAAAGATGTATCTTAGGCAAAAATATTGAGGACATATTTATGCAGTAGTTTGTATTTTGGTTTGCCATGTTACAATATTTTATTGTTGTTGTTTCCTATTACTACATAATAAATTAACCTAAAACCAAGTAGCTTAAAACAAGAACTGTTTATGTTCTTACAGTTTTAGTGGGTCAGGAATTTGAAGTCTTATTGGTTGAGTGATTTTAGTCCAGGGTCTCTTAGTGAGGTTACATTCAGGATGTCAACTGAGTTTGAGTGGGGCTGAGGGATCTGCTTCTAGTTAGGATCACTAACGTACCTCTTGGCAAGAGCTTCATTCCTGTCCACATGGATGACTCCATAAGCAGATGAAATCCCCTTGTGACAGGGCAGCTAAATGCTCCAAGAGCAGCCTTTCTAAGAGGAGAGACTGGGATGAAGGGAGGGGAGAAGTGCATGGAGAGAGAGAAGGAGGAAGAGGAGGAAGGGAGAGAGAGCAGGGGTGAAGCACAGCAGCACACCATACCCAGTACCTTTTGTGAGTTTACCTCAGAAGTAACAATTTATCATTCTTGTTGTATTCTGTTAGTCAATCAGTCAATCAGTTCAACCCCAATAATACTAGGGGTATTTTGTGACTACCAGAAGTCAGGATCATTAGGGGGTATCATGGATGTCAGCTGCTATAAATATAGTACAAAAAATGCATAACAAGAACAGAAAATGGGATAAGATTTTGATTTTGGATGGATATATCTATGTATATATGAAAGTAATTTAATTTTATCATTTGCTGAAAATAATAATACATTACTAGGTCAAGCTAATCAGTAATTAAGGAGTAAATCTTTGAACTTAATTTGTGAAAAAGAAATTATATTTCTGAAACAGCATAGAAGTGTTTGTGAAACAAAAAACCATGAAGTTCCTCTTACTACTTTATTATAGTAATATTAGCTCTTACAGAATCTAGGTTCTTAGAGCACATCTGCTACCCTAAGGAGCTTGTATCATTTTCTTTCCAACCATTTGAAAGATGATTTATAGAACTTTATTAAGTTTCTATATGAATAACAAATTTAAGCTATCTCATCCACCCTGAAGCCCATGTCCATCCAAGATATGGAAAATGGACTTGACTCCTAGAAATAAGTTCATACTAAATATATTATCCTATGCTACTCACTTCTCTACCATGAGCTTTAAACTTCAAGGTTAGAGTATAGGGATGATCAGCTAAGTCTATATTTTTTACATTAATTCAGCACTCAAAATATGTTTTTAAGGCAAATATTCTGTTCCAGCTACAGTCTTAAGCAGTTGGTATATAATTACAGTCCTTGTCCTAAAGGACCATGAGATTCTAATAGGACAGTAGTTTCCAGCTGTTTTTGATTATGCCTCTCCCTACTTCACAAGGGAAAAAAAAGAGCAATGCTTGTATATGTAATTACTTACAAATTATCTACATGTCCCCTGTTATCTGTAATATTTGAGTAAAACATAGCACTTAATGTTAAAGATCTGTGCTTATTGTCAAGTGTGGTTAGGCCATTATTATACTACTGGTTAATGTAACTGACAAAACCTTATAGGAAGGTGGATGGTCAGTTCTGTCATTCCTTGTTATCTGCTTATGCTTTCATTATTAGTGTTATCTTTGATCTATAGTTTCTATTCAGGAGCCTCTTAAGCTCTCTATTTTGTGAAGCTGCTTAGTTGAAAGTAGTAAATACAACCATTTGATTAGGCTAAACTATAAAACCTTTAACTTCACCAACTATGAATTAAGAAAGGCATAGTATTAACTGCTTTACTCAGTGAGAATCAATTATCCTTCAATGTACATCATATTCTTTCCCTGAAATGTGACCTTAGACTTGAAGACAAGTGAGGGTACCAGTGCTCATCTGTAAATAAAGTTTCATCTGTTTCCTTCATGAATACACAAAATAATATAACATGTTTAATATTTTCTTCTATTGTTTATTGAACTACTTCATGGTTGAAGAGTTTATTTTGCTTTGGGGGATGAACAAAGAGATAGACACATGCCACTTACCAGGAGTTAGTTAACTATGGCACAAAGTCTTCATCCCGCTCTTTGTTTTATTTTGTAAATAAGTTATGCTGTAACTCAGCCATAGACATTTATTCACATTTTTTCTATGATTACTTTCATGCTACAGTGATAGATTTGAACATTTGTACCACAGACACTAAGGCCTGTACAACTGAAGACATTTACTATATGACACTTGAGGAAAGTTTACTATCCCTGTTCAAGAACATTTAAATAAATGCTTGAAGCCCTGGATTACATTCTACCACTAATGTCCAACTGATAAGCCCTTGCAACTGCTCTTTCAGGGCATCTATAAATTGGTGGTACTGGAACCGTCCTTGTGGGCCAAGTTGAGGATGGTGTCTTTAAACATGGAGGAACTTTTGTGATCACCTTTAGTATAATGAATGTTACACCTTCCAGCACAAGGCTGTTGAAATGCACCATGAAGTTTTGAGTAAAGCTGTTTTTGGGTTTCAGTGTCAGGAACATATCTGTCAAAGAAGTGCATTGTGACAATTTGTGTGGTGACAGCAAAAAATAACCTAGCAGTACAAGCATCTGTCTTCATGGCCCTTGTGATTATTCTGAACCATCTTGCCAAATCAGTGCTATATATGCATTTGTGCTGAATTCTCACACAGCTCACATTGCTTTGAGTTGTTGTCTATCTTGGGCTGAAGGAGAAGATTGATCATCAAACTGGGAAAAAGCTTAAAGATGAGCCCAAATTCTTGAAATCTGGTGGTTTGCATAGTCAGTATGGTCCTGGCAAATCCCTGCGTGTTGAAACCACTCTGCCTATCCTCCTTTGGGCGATTTTGCTTTTTTTGACATTAGGTAGACAATTGCCATGGATGTCATTAAAGCAGTGGACAAGAAGACAGCTGGGACTGATAAGGTCACCAAATCAACCCAGAAAGTTGAGATGGCTAAATGGGTAGTATTTTCCAATAACTGCTTAATACCAGTCTTTATCAGTGGTGGAAGAATTGTTTCAGAACTGTTTATCTCAATTGATAATGGTTTAATAGTTTGATAGTAAATGGTGGTTAGTGATAACAATCAATCGTAAAACTTTCAGAAGGAAAGGAGAATATTTTATGGTCCACTTGGTTTTGTGTGTGGCACTCTTAACTTATTAGCTTTTAAAATCAGTACTTTTTAGTGGAAGCAATTTAACCAAAACCTTTCACAGAGTTTTAAGACCCATTTAAGGCAAGGTTTAGTGAAAAAAGTAAATTGTCCTTACAGTATATCAATGATGAACATAAAGTTTTAGTTTAAATGATTTTTTTTGAAAATGTAAGTCTAAGCTGTTTTGTTTCCAGTAGTTACCTGCTGTTGTTTCTCAAACTTTTAGCATATCTGTAATCTCAGTGTTTTTGCATTTCCCTATTGTGTTTCTATGTGTAGAAAAACTTGTTTCATTTATTGTTTTGCTCTCACCCTCAAACGTGAATCTGAGGACTTGCATATTTAAGGAAAATGTGAAAATTTGGGGGTGTTATTTCTTGACATATTTACTACTTTCCAGATTTTTTTTTCCTTTAGTCAAGTCTTCCATGTTACAGAACTTGATAGTTCTGTTTTATTCTCTACATATCTTACTTTTTTTGCTTATACCTTATACCAGGGTATAAGGTAAATATGTAAAACTATTGCCAGACACTGATTGGTTCTTTCACTTTTGCCTATGCTTATATTTTCAAAGTTGACCATGTATTGCTAATACTACATGCTTCAAATGGTCTCTTTTCTTATTGTTTTTATGACATTTCCAATATCTCTCTCATCTTGCTGAAGATATCCATTAAGATCCTTATGAATTTTGATGGTGTTTGGTTTTTGAATTCAACTTTCTTTGGTGTGGATTATCCAATTTGTGTGATCTTTAAAAAATTATATCTCTTGAATGCCATAGAATTCTTTCTTTATGAGTTTATATTCCCTAGTGTGAATGAGACCTAGGTAAATTTGACAAAAGTCCACACCTCATGGGCTAGTAAATTTTAGGAGTTGGGAATGAAAGTGTGATCAAGAATTTTTGGTGTTGTAATATGAACTTAATGACCATCTTCACTGGATTATATTCCTTAGATACTATTCCTTAGATACTTTTCTCTCTCACCTTATTTTTAAGTATCATGGTCTTACTTAGAACACATTTACTTTTAGCTACTTATTCATTCTCAAAATATAGGTATAAGTATCAAAAACTAAAAATGGTTGGAGAGTTTTGGCCGACTTTCCAGTTAATAAGATAGTCTACTACAGTTTCATGAATGCTAGCAGAAGATATGAGACTGTATTAGAAACAAAATCCAGTTTATCACTAACAACAATAGCAGTAGCCAGTGTATCAGCAATTTTTTATGCTGATAACCCAATGCTCATGTGTAATATGATGAGTGCAGGTAGCATCTGCACCTATATGATATATATATATATTTTTTTTCAAAATGAGAATATCCAAGACTTGGGGTCAGTTTCATGAGTGTGTGTATGTGTGTTTGTATGTTACATAATAAAGGAGACTTGTGAAGAACTGTTCCCAAACATGTGAGCATAATTATTTTATCAAAGAACTTCCCAAAATGTGTATAATTATGGGTCCTCAATGTACATATAGTTGTGTTGAATCACTTAAGCCTTTAAAATATTTGCTGCTGAAGATTAAAATTTGATTTCTTTATTTTTAATATAATAATAACTTGCAGTTATATTGATCCTTGATAACATGTATAATTTCAGTGCCACAGTTCACATAGAGGTAGACAGTTTATAGTTTTCCTAGGAATTCTTAATGACACTACCACCCTGCTTAAAACTATACCATATGTCTATAAAGTAAAACTTTTAGGAACTCAGTCATTGTAAAAGGGCTAAGATGAATGAAATTTGAATCATTTCAGAATTTTGCCTTTTGAAAAGTACAGGAACACAAAGGAAACTCAGAGGGAAGCTGTCAAATTAAAATCCTGATCTCAGAACATGAGAGATACTACAGACCCCTGATGGAATTTTAGGTGAACTTACTCCCATGAGGTTGCTCCTGAGGTCAGAATACCCCGCAACCCATCCCCTAGAATGAAAAGTGAGGGGGCACAAAGGCATCTGGAGTGAAATGGGAAACAAGGTTACATGTGCTCTCATATGGCTTCCAGATTGACTTTCTGACTCCATTCCTACAGCTGGAATTATATGTATGAAATGAGGGTGTTTATTTTAAGATGATTTTATAGAGAATGTCTATCTTTTAAACAAAGACCTCGTCCATGTGGTTTGCAAGAGTAGTTGAATTATAAGTAAGAGCATGACCTTCACATTGAAAACTCATTTGTCTATTTTTCAAACTACAGATCCTGGGAAATCAGAGGACTTAGATGTATCCTGCAGTTCAGCTAATATATATGCCAAGTCAGTGTGTGTTCGTGCATGCGTTTGTGCTTGCATGTATGTGTGTGTGTGTATGTCAGTGTGTGTACACTGATAAAGAAAATTTAAATGTATTTCTTCCCTCATTATCTTGGCATCCATGGAAGAACCCCAAAGGGACTCTCTTTGCCAGGAAATTGATACTACAAGAGCAATTTTTCTCATGTTTCAGATAATACCTTTAAATCCCACTTTAAACCTTAAAGTAATATAACTGCTAGGAGAAGTAACTTTATTCCTGTTTTGTGTCACAGTCTGACAGCCAGTAGCATATATGTCTTAGTACTAACTTTGTTTATAATGATAAAGAGAAATGAATATGAGAAATACTTTATATATAAACCCCAGAGTTTTGTTTTATCATCACTAGTACATTTAAGAATTTTTGAATTATCACACTTGCTTTTATTCTTTATCACATAAAGAAAATTAATATTTTGATCCAACTATAATAAGGTAACATAATTTCAAAATAATATTAAATATTAAATCTTTAAATCTATTAAATTTTTAAATCTATTAAATCTTTAAAAATTGAAAAGTCATGTAAGCTGACTACTTAAGCATATTTAAGAACATCTCCTTTCCTCATTCCTTCATATATCGGTCAAAATAAACAGTACATTAGTACGGACAGCCAAGGAAGCATTTCCATAATCCTTGAAGCATTTCTGTCAGAAGTAATGCACAGAGATCTAAATAAACACAATACAAATCAGCTTGAACTCCCTTTCTTAGACAATGATACATTGTCTCATTAATATTCCCAAAGTGCTCAAGAGAGTGAGATTTTTGATAGTCTAACAGTGTACAATTTGTAATTACGTTTGCCCCCAGAGATTAAAACAATGGATACTAATAGTTACCAGAAATCAAAGTTTGTAAATGTCATCTTTGGTATGGTAAAGTTAAGTTTTCAAAAACCAAAGACACCAAGGGATATGCACAAGCAGAGTTCACCTTGCTAAACAGACACAGAAATCTGGATCACAAATGCAAAAATGAAGGTAGAAACCAGATATTTATCGCCTATGACTATTTGTGACTCCTGTTCTCTCCCGATTCTAAGAGTTTGGTTCATTCCCTCCCAATTCTAAGAGTTTGGTTCATTAGGAATTTTCTTTCTTTCTTTTTTTTTTTTTTACAATTCAGACTTCAATTTATTTATTTATTTATTTTTAAATAATTTATTTATATATATTTCACATCATTTCAGTTCCTGGAGGTCACCTACCACCTCCCCTCCCTGTCTGCTCCAGCTGGTCCCCTCTCTCCCCTTGTGTAGTTTCATTTGATTGACCATAGAGTAGTGAAACCATTTGGTTTCTGTCCCTTTCTATCTGGTTCGTTTCTGCTAGAATGATTTCTACTAGGTATATCCATGTGTCCATAAATTCATCAAATTCATCATTTTTAATTGATGAGTAATACTCCATTGTGTATATATACTACATCTTTTTCATCCACTCATCTGTTCTGGGGCATTTGGGTTGTTTCCATGTCCTTGCAATTATAAATAGTGCTGCAATAATCATCCAAACACAGGTGTCTTTTTGTACCTACATTGAGGTCTCCTTTGGGTAGATTCCCAGAAGTGCAACTGCTGGGTCAAATGGTAATTCCATTTTCATTAATTTG
The DNA here is from genome assembly GCA_004024945.1 of Uropsilus gracilis. Classification (NCBI taxonomy): domain Eukaryota; kingdom Metazoa; phylum Chordata; class Mammalia; order Eulipotyphla; family Talpidae; genus Uropsilus; species Uropsilus gracilis. The sequence goes on from PVHY01013955.1 coordinate 12,925, forward strand.
AGGGTCCTCCATACTGCTTTCTATAGTGGCTGGGGAATGGTCCACAGGCAACAACAAGTGCTGGCGTGGATGTGGAGAGAAAGGAACACTCTCACACTGCTGGTGAGAATGTAAACTTGTCATTAGGAATTTTCATCCCTAAGGTCTTTCTTTTCAAGTATGAAAAGAAATTTCTAGTCACCTAATAGTAATCAAGGATTGATTGGAGGAGTCCAAAGAATACTTAGCATTTGTGTTTCAAGGAAAATATCAGCTATGAAAAGAAAGTCTCCTAAATTATTAACTTGAAACAAATATGTTCTAGATTGAACTAGAAAATAAATTAGGAGAACCTAATAAAAAAGAGGGAGAGGATAAGCTGACAAGGTTTACTATGTAAGAGATAAGTCAAATTCAAACATTTGCTTCATATTCTCAGTGTTGAGACAATAAGGCATTCATAAAACAAGATAAAATGGCATATAAAAGACAAGATAGTGAAATTTAGATGGAGTGGGAGAAGAAAATGGAAACTAAAATAAAAACAAGATTAGATCATTATAAAAATAACCATCTAGTTTCCATATATTTTCAGTAAAAAATAGAAAAAAAACAAAATCTTAATAAACCATAAAGTACTAAAAAAATAAAATGAATAAACTTGTAAAAGAGCCTACCTTAAATGCTAAAATACTTTCTGAGAGAGATTAAAAAAAAAATCTACACAGAAAAATACATCGTGTTCATGTACTAGATGAATCAAAGATGTCAATATAGTTTCAATGCAATACCATTGAAAATCCCAACAGATTTTTTACATAGACATCAACAAGCTCTTTGCAAAATTTGTATAAATACACAAATTCCTAGGTAGTCAAAAGTACAATCTTGTAAAAGAAAAACAAAATGGACGATTCATACTATCTGACTTTAATAATTTACAGACTGCAATAATAAATACAGATTGTACTAGAATAAGAGCAGAAAAATGACTGAAAATATGGCACGTAGAAATGGACCTTTATGGATATAATTAAAAAGGAAAGTTTTTAAGTGAAACATGCCATATAAAAACGAATTTGGTCTCTTCCTACATATATGACAATAAAACCAAGATAGCCTTAAATATAAAAGGTAAAATTATGAAACCAGGTGAAAGTAAAGGATAAAATACTCATGACCTTAAGTGAAAAATTTTTTTAGAGAGAACAAATAATACAACAATCATATTCAAAATTGAATAGCATCAAAATTAAAAATCATCATGTCAAAAATTATCTTTGCTAGAGTGCAAAGTAGAGAGGGACCAATTGACTATGGTTGAAGGACTAAGGTACCTCTTGCGGTATGTGTGGTGTGGTAATTGATATCTGAAGAGGTGTAAACATATACCTCTGAATTATACACATTGTTGTAAACCAAAATTACTTCAATAAAAGGAAAATTCTGAATTTATAGCCTGCTGGTGGGAGTGTAAACTGATACAACAATTTTGTAAAAAAAAAGTTTCTTTAAGAATTTGTAAATGAAATAAATTTGTAACCAAGTCAGCACAAGTCACCTATTATCTTGCTTTCTAATCTCTACAATTTGTTGTGAAAATGTTCAGAGGATATAGTGGGAACTGTATAGAGGAACAAAGGGATTTTCTTGGGTTATAAAAAAGTTTTATGTTTTGATTAAAATATTTATTATGGACTAAATTGCCAAGCTTTCAAATTATAATAAAACTTTGTACATTTCACTACATGTAAATCTTACCTCAATAAAAGAAGTAATAATAATTCTCATCTTTTAAACTTTTTTGAGGAAAAGTTCTCTGTATTCTTTTGACTAGTAAATCAGAAAGCAGAAAACGCAATTAGGCCAGGAAAGAATTTAAAGAAAACTACAAAGTAGACTTGTAGAATTAAAATTTGCATTGGGAAACTGCATAAAAAAAACATGGGAATTCAAATTATTACATGGGAAACACTGGATGAAAAGTTTTTGAAAAATATAGAAGAAAAGAAAAGAGTTGAACATGATGAAAAGGATAATGTCGTGTATGGGTAAAAATAAAGGGTTTGTAACATGAAGAAGGGACTAGAAACAAATGGAAATAAAATAAGAATTAAAGTTCAAGAATAATAAAATAATCTGCAAATTTAATGGGCTTTCTTTAAATTTCAGAGATAAAAGACTTTGTAGAGGAAGAAAAGTTTCATAGTGACAATAAATGAGTGCAAAATGTTGTTAGAAAATATAAATAAAAATAAAGTACAGACAAGTTCTAAGAACACCAATTTATGATAAATGTAAATTTGCAACAATATTAAATCTAATGAAAGCAATTTTCATGTATTTAAAATATGGTATTCCTCATACATTCAGGAATAAGGCTATAGAAATACATTTTTTCTCTAATTTCAGTCAGTGTCATTTAGCAAATAGCTAATAAAGAGAGGGTAACTCAATCATGACCATTCGAAATTAATTCTGTTATGTCTTGAGAAAAATCCAGGAAGCAACTATTATAGTTAATATATTTGGTAAACTGAGCTTTACTTAGTAAACTATTTGGTAAATAGGCTTGCATTCATATCAAAAGAAATATAGCTTTGGTAACTGAGTGCAGAATTGTATTTTACTCTATTTTGAATCCCCTTTCCTGGAATAATGTATCAAATAAATATTTGTTGGTGAAGACGATGGTCTCTAATATATCCTATTATTGTTAACAAAATCATACATAACAAAAATGTTATGAATAAAAGGTAGACCATAAATTACTGGAAGAGGTAATAGAATAATTTTTTACAGTTCTTCCACTATTTTTTCAGTAATTAAAAGTTGATTGCCTTTTAAAGACCTTGATGGGGTTTATCACTTCAGATTGCTAACTTCTGAAGTTAAATTGTATTAGTTTAGATCTAGTGTTAGTTTAGATCTGGTGAGATTAATGTTGTGCAATAAGTTTGTAGCTAAGTCAGCATAAGTCAACTAATATTTTTGTTTTCTAACCTCTATAATTTGTTGTGAAAATATTGTGATAGAAAGAAATTATTATTATTTTTTTTCTTGTGTGTGTGTGTGTGTGAGAGAGAATGGGGACTAGGTATGGAGGGCTCTATGGAACATGGATAAAAGAAGATATTTTAGGAAATATTCACCTACACTTCACACCTCTCTAGTTGTTAACATATTGTGAGTTTTACAAAAATTGAACCTACCATTTGAGTTTCTTAAACTTAATCAGAGTGCATCGCTGACAGCTGAAAGCATTCTCAGTATATTTCTAAGGCTTTATCAAAAAAAGTCAAAGAAGAAAGAATATTGCTTTTCCTTCTTTGTAGTAGCAGATTTCTGTTATTCTGCCATGAAACTTGTTTAGTTTAATACAATATTCAAGACTCGAAGTGTTACCTACTGTATAAATTTACCAGGGCTCCATTGGCAAAGTATAGGTCGGGGGCTTAAACAATTCTGCAATCTGTGGTCAGGATTTATTTTTCTAAGAGTTCTCACCCTTGATCCATATACACCATGTTCTCTGTGTCTTATCTTTTCTTTGCAACTGTCTGTGCTCAACAACCTTTTTCTTATATGAATAACATCATATTGGATTGACTAGACCAACACAGTGGCCTCACTTACTTACCTTTTTAAAAATCCTATGTTCAAAAAGAGTCACATTCTGAGATTGAGTGTTAGTTGAGATCTCAGCATATAGGGGAGGGGAAACAGTTCATTCCATAATTATATATCATGAATTCTGAAAATCAAGATATATTAGAAAGTTAGAAATCATCTCTGATGAGTCTTCAAGTCTGTGATTATTTAAAATCTAGGGAATCTCTTTTCTATTCTCTTTTGGCATCGAAATGAGTCAGTGAGTCTTGTCATTTAGAGTGTAGCATATATATTTACTTCTGATAATGATTTGGCAAAATTCATGACTAAGATGTTCAGAAGGATTTAGTTGACGTGTTCAACAATATTCTAGTGAATATGAATTGTAGAACAACTTTGGAATTATGTATGGTTAGAGAGACCAGTGAATTCCTACTGGGAAATTGACAGAATTGAACTTTCTGGTAGAGTAAATAAAGGTAGGAAACAATATAGTAGCTTTTATTAATGTATTCATTCTCTCCTTCACTCGATATGAGTATTTATATTCCACTTGTGCTGGGAAGTAAGTAAGCACTGAACACAGAAAAAACAACAAAGCATGGTCTCTTTCTTCAAGTTTTTTTCACCGTTTACTTGGGAGAGAAATGCATATCAAACAACAACTGTAATACCACGTGGTAAAGAAAAGAGTATAAGAGAACACAAAGAAAAATGAGTCAAACCACACTAGAGCTATGAGAAAAGAATTGAAGAACCTTAAATTGTGGCTAGAATTTCTTTGATGAAGAGAATAGTGATGATGATAGACTGAAGAAAGTGTTGCAAATCTCTGGGAAAATGGAACAATGCAATAGTGGGAAGAAACAGTATGATGTATGAAAGGAAATTTGAAGCAGCTGTTTAGTGACATTAGACCAAGTCAGAAGCAAGAAAAGATACTGAGACATTACAGTATCACATCATGCAGGAATTCCTATGATACTGAAAGAAATTGAGTTGTATTCTCCATGTATTATGAGTGTGAGATAATTGATCTGTTGCTCACAGTCTCTAAACCTTATAGATACTGTGTGAGAGATACATGTAAAGGAACAGGAAACGAAACAAAGAGTCAAAGGTTTTGCACAAGGGTATTATTAGTTCAAAGCTTAGTAGTAAGGGTGCAGTAAAATAAGTGAATATAAGAAATACTTTGGTGGAATTAGTGTCAAAATGAATTCCTAATTTCTGTGTTATGTAAATTTAAGTGCCATTGATTATTTGCAGCCAAACTCACTGGAGATGTTCTTAGGAGTCATTTGCATGCTGCAATGGTTGAAACCCAGGGAAATGAAAATGACTTTCTAGGAGAGAACAGAGTAAGAAGATATGAAAATAAGCACTAAATCTTGAATAATTTCAAAAAGAAGTAAAAAAAATGTAAGCTATAGAAAGAAAAGTAGAAATTGTATGGTCAGTAGCTAAGATCTGAGAGTCTTTTTTTTTTTTTGAGATAGGTTTTGCTATTTTTGCCCATGGAACTGCAGGCTCATGTTGCCCGTGGTACCATGGACTCAAGGACTCAAGCAATCCCCAGCCTCAGCTTCCGAGGTAGCTAGGATTGCAGGTGTGTGCCACCATGCCCAGCTATTTTTTGAGACTAGGTCTTGCTGTGTTGTCCCGGGCTTGTGGGACTCTAACCGTGATCCCCAGCCAGCACCCACTCCTCCCCTTCCCCCGCCCTGCAACTCCATAAGCTGCAGCTTACAAGCATGCACCCCCGTGCCCCGTTGGGATCTAAGAGTTGTTTTAAGAAAATTTGATGTTCGTGGGTGTCCAATTGAAATGGAAAAAGAGTAGTCATATTGATTTTGACATTTTCAAAAACTGACTCTATAATATAAACAGTGGTGTGGGTGATGATAGCATCAAGTTTGCAATAATAGAAAAATTAATGGTGGATAAGAAAATGGAGAAAATACCTTTGTGTTGTCTGGATGAGATGATCATTCCGATAAAATGGTTAGGTTCTTCTTCCATTAATATTCTTCCTCAGCCTTGGAGACCTATGGACCTGAAGGAAGAAGCAGGCCAGATTAGCATTAATTATACCCAACTTCTAGTTTTCTGGAAGGTGAGACATGACAAGATAGAATACAATAAAACTAAGGAAGTGCAATAAGATGGAATAGAATGAAGAGGAAAGAAGATGAACAGAAATCACCTAACGGTATTGATTAATTTGTTGAAAGTTTGTGCCCTTTTTAAGATTTGGCCAAATGCTGTTAGGGATTCAGAAGTGTTGAGAGCTATTGAACATTGGAAGCGAACACTCTGTTCCTGTCAGGAAATCGTGCTTGACTAGCGAATTAACAACCAACTTCAAGAATGAATTGCTTATTTCTACCTTCAGAATACTTGATGTTTGCTATACATGCAATATGAGTCCTTACTAGAATGAATTAGCTTCATAACATAAATGTTGATATGTACTTCTGTTATTTCTTTGAATTCTGGAAGAGTAGTTACATGAGGGGAGAACTAAACAGGAAGAAAATAACCTTGAAACAAAGTACATGGGGTGATGCTTTAAAGAGCTAGACAGAAAGAGAATAAATTTGAATCAATTGCTTGGCATGACACCACTGTTTATGCCACTATATCCACCAATAATTGGTATTGATTCTCCTATATAAACAGTGTACATGTTATTTGTGTAATGATTCTCTCTAATAAAGAGAGCTATATAGAATTTCTCCAGTTTATTCATAGGGGTTAACCAAATATTTGTTGTTATATATATTTATGAAGATCTCAGACCTATGTACTTCAAAACCCCACATTTATTTGAATTTAGTTTATTAATAACAACTAGGTAAAATTTCTTGTCATCTTGTTTTTATTCAAACACTCAGAAAACCACCTTTGGCAACTATTAAACTTTATGAGATGCAAAACTACTAAACCAGAGCATTAGAGGAAGATCTTATCTCTTCCTTGATTTTTAAATTAGTTGAAGGCCACCTAAAAATGATAAAAGAATAGTTAAGAATTAAGTTTAACAGAACAAATGAGAGAATTTTAGTGTAATGTGAATTTTGTTTATGTTTTACAATGATGAGTAAAGATTGATTAGAAAGCATTTATTTGAATTAACCAAAATTTTCAGTTATGGCAAATATTTAGGTATCTTCTTCAAGTGAATGATTGGTACAGAAAGTCATCAAGGAAATAGCCTGAACCAAAATGTGGAGATGGAAACAAGCTAGCACTATTTAGTTAGAGAGGAGATGAACTTTTCTCAAGAAAGGACTGTATTTGTTCTTAGTTTTAGTTGTCAGTTTTGTTCACCTGCTAATTTTTTGGTTAAAAAAAATTAAAATACTCTTGGGTCTAAGATAAAGTTCCTTGAGAGTTATTAGGTTTCTTCTAAGAATATTAACTAAGAAACAAGAAATGGATACATTTTATAAATAAATATTATCAAAGCTTTAGAACAAATTGAGATTTTTTTTGTCCTTAAGTATTCACATCACAGAAATAAAAAAAAAAAAATTCAGCCTGTCTAGTGATTTTTTTGAGTCAAGTTGAATTAAAAACTTTATGCTATTATAGTTGTTACTATATAAAATACAAGTGAAAGATCATGCTATATTTATTGTCAAGTTTTATGAGTTTCCATTTTGTAGTGAAATGAACTTGTCAGTATGAACTAATCTATCATAATCTTTGTCATAGGATTGCCATATATTAAATCACATCTAATATTTATAGATTTGAATCTACTAACAATTTTAATTAGACAAAAATACATGTTAATTTAACCTCTAATTCCAAGTGTCCATGTACTTAAAAACAATATATATAAGCAGGGGTTCCAAGAATAAAAACACCAACAATGAAATTTTGTCTGCATTGAGAATGATAATAACAGCTTTGTTTTTCACATTAATTTAAAATTAATAAGACTTGTCAAATGCATTTGTCAAGTTTAATATTTGTGCTTTTTCTGGAAAGTACAAAGTCAAATTTGTGGAGGGCAGCTTAAGAAGTGAAAATACTGACCTGTTGTACCTATGAAAATATGTTTTATCATTTTGTATGTTCAAATATTGTACCTATGCAGGGTGATGGAATGTTTTACCTCATAGCTACAGGAAAATAGGACAAGGACCTGGCAACTTTCTCTGCAGTAGCTGCTCTGCTAGTCCATTTTTATCATTTTTCAAACTAATAAATTTATAACATTCTCTGACAACTATCTTTTCAAGATTCTGTTTGGTCATTTTCATACATTAACTAACAATTATGAGTTAATCACTGCTTTTCCTTTTTCCTTACAGGGACGCTGAGGTTTGAGATGTTACATAATTTGTTCTAAATAACACAACTAATAATAGGAAGCAAGAGCAAAGTTTAAATCTTAGAAGCCAGATCCCAGAGGTTACATCATTCCACCTCTGTGGCATTCTGAGATAATATAGAAATTATATCATGCCCTGACTCAGGAAACCTTTTTTTTTTTCTTGCTTGTTTGATCATTTCAACTTATTTCGCTATTCAAGGTCTTTCGTAGCTAAATACCACTTTATTTATTCAACTGAGTTTCCCAGAAGGAAATACATTGCCATTAGAAACCTATTACATATGAAGAACTATTCATGATGATAAGGATACAAAGTAAGTCTCTTGACTTTTCTATGGTCATTGACTTTGAGCCACTTAAAAATTAGTGAAGAACACTGGAAAAGCAATGATTATAACTCTCCTTTTCCTACCCTACTGCTTTTGCTAAGTTCCTTCTCTGTCTGGACCGTGATAATTTGATTCTTCCAATGAGTCTTACAAGTACGTTTTAATTAATAAATCAGTATTTAGGATAACATATCTATATTAAAAAGTCAAATTTCAGACTTATATCTGTTATCTAATTCACAGTTGTTTGATTTTGTTTCTAGCACCACATAATGCTTCATCTACTTCAATATATATTTGTGGTTTTATAATACACAAGTGTTGTTTTCCTACATGGAAACTTTTAAAAATATTTTTTTCTTCCAGAAATGTGTATCTCCAGAAATATATCTTAACCATCATAAAATGATATTAAAATAGTAGACAAATTGACTTTGAACCAAGTGCTTTTTGTTTGAACCAATTTTTTGTATTTTTATTTATGCAATAAATTATTTACAATACAGTATGTGATTTAGAGGTACAGCTTCATACCTCTTTGTATTTATATTACCATACTATACCAAAACCAAAGCATCCATAAAATTTTACGTATTTTGTATCTCCTTCTCAGCTTTACTGTCTTCTCTCTAACAGATTCAATTTTACAGTAGTATTTCTAATATTTGGTTTAATATTTTTGTTACTTTGTTTTAATTCTTTATAGTCTACATGAGTGAAATAGTCTACATGAATTATGTTTGTCTTTTTCATGTTAACTTATTTCAGTTGACACAATAACCTCTACTTCTATCCATGTTGTCACAAGTGATGTCATCTATTTTATAGCTGAGTAGTATTCTAAGAAATTATATTTATATATATACACATGTATATATACACCACATTTTCTCAATCCATTCATTTGTTAAATTAGATTGTTTCCATAATGTGGCTATTATAAATGGCACTCCAGTGAATGTAGGTATATATATATATATATATATATGCATATTTGAATTAGTATTTTTGTATTCTTCAGTTAGATATCTAGGATATCTATGAGTATAATATAATTTTTGTATTCTTCAGTTAGATATCTAGGATATCTAGGAGTATAATTTCTCAAGCACATGGTAGATGGATTTTAAATATTTTAAGAAACCTCCATACTATTTTTCATAAGGGTTGGATCTTTATGTAGTCCCATCAAAAAAGATAATACAAAAGACCAATAAAGCCAAAAGCTAACCTTTGAAAAGATAAATAGGTAAATTTATATCTAAACTAAGAAAAAAATGATAAAGCTCAAATAAATAGAATCAGAAATGAAAGAATATTTGCAATAGACATCTCAGAATTCTATGGAACACTAATTACTATGAATATACATATGATAATAAATTAGATAATCAGCAAAAATAGACAAATTCTTAGATGTGTACAATTATAAGCAAGGTAATTAAAATATTACACAGCTTAGTGATAAATACTTTTACTGAAAAAATACTAGCAGTTCATCTCAGCCTTTTTTTTTTTTTTTTTTTTTGATAAAGGGTCTTGCCTCAGGGATCTTCATAGCTGCTGACTGATCATGGTAGCAGTTGCCAAAGCTTGGGATGGTTGTGGAAGTTTCTTAAAGTAAACAGCAGTGAAATTTGTTGGTGGGGATTGGGTCTTTCTTTCAAGAAAAATTTCTTTGTAGCTCATGATGCTATTTGATATTTTACGCATTATAACTTTTCCAAAATTGAATACACTTCTCACTTACTCTGAGCTTCTTGCTATGTAGAGGAGGCTTAGCAGCTCTACATGCCCTGTGAGGACACAGGGGCAACTGGGAACTAAATATTAATGGAGCTGCCATTGGGAAGGGTAAAGGGAACTCACAACAAAGGATGCAGGTGCCCCAACCTTGACTAAGCTCAGGAGGAGCTTGGAGAAGATGCTGAATCCCTTGGAAAACATGAACCTGAATCTTGATTTCCATGACCCCAACCTTACTGAGAACAAGTGTAGACAGCAAACTGGGTAAAGTAGTCTTTATAAGACTAGAGAAGAACACCAAGGAGAACATTGTAGCTGTCTGGTGGCTATTGTCTTAAAGGTACTATTTGCCAGTTTTAGTGGCAAAAGTGAAAAGTGAAACATGAAAAAAGAAAATCAGGGTCCTTTTGGAATTGGAAGTGATTTGAATATATCTATACTAAAAAAGAAATAAGCTTAGTTAAAGAGAAGGTTAAAGCTAAAAGAGATTACTTTTCCTTTAAAAGACAAATTTAAGGGCTTATTCTAATGTTTATGTTAATTTTGTTTTCCCAATTAGTCAAAATGATGAGACTCAGAGAAAGTGAAAATAAAAAGCAACATTCTTTATCCATATAAATTGCATTTAGTTCTGGAGCATCTCATGTTTTGGGAGCATGACTAAATCAAGCCTTCTTGAGTAGATGGTTTTGCTAGGAAATAGTGATCTGTAGTTAGAAATACATAAATATTTTTCTTGTTATGGGAACATGAATATATGGAAGTTGGATCTAGAAACATTTAATGTTTTGTATAGAAAAGTGCTCTAATTACAAAAGTTTCTTACTGTGTACCCCAGAAAAAAATGTTTACTGAGTTTTCCACTAGCACTAGCTTCTTAACTAAGTCATAACTAGTTCATCTTGAAATGAAAGTAAGAAACATCATGGATTATATGGTGCTTTACTGCTCCAGCAGAGTGTGTGTGTGGATTATGTGGTGATTTACTGCTCCAGCAAAGTGTGTATGTATATGTGTATGTATGTCTATGTGTCTTCTATACAAAACTACTACAGGCTGCCTCCATTTTTTTGGTAAGAATATATTCATGCAAACCACATACTCAAGAAATGGGTTATATTTTTCCAACCTAAGTGATTTTATAATTCTAGTTTGAATTATAACATCAAATTATAACATGGATTATAACATCAAATCATACTGTAATCAATACTTCTACACAAAGGGAAAAATTCTGTTACTATAAACTTTCATAATATAAATAACAAAATTATATCAAAATATGTACTATGGATAAAGTATTATATAAGATAATTATAGGTGGAACTCCAGTGTTCTCTAAACTATACTAAAATACCCTTCAGACAGCTCAGCCGTATCACAAGTATAGCCAAATGTTGTTATGATGGCATATAGTATTTAATTCATCTTACTTGGCATTTTGAAATTGAAAACACATTTTAAGGAATAATATGAAAGATGAGTTATCTAGAATGCAGTATTTGGAATTTTAATTGTCTTTTATATGTAAAACTACCCACAAACATAAATTCATTTTAGGATTTCTGTACAATTTTATTTGAAATAACTAAGAGAAAAGAACTGATTGATTATTGTTTTTGTTATCTATAGCTAGTGAAAGATTACTAAACACTTAACATTTGAAACAACACCCATTTCACAATGCTTTTGGGTCTGGGTTACTTGTATCTCTTATTTATAGTTTGACTGGGGAAGAATATGTGTTTATATGGTTGTTGTTGGAATTCAGTTCCTCAACTATTGTTGAACTAAGGACCTTAGTTATAGTTAATCATTGTCCAAAAGTCACCTTTGATTTCCTTGTCACTTGGACCTCCGTATTATAACAACTTATTGCATCAAAGTTACAAGTTAAAAAACAATAGAGAAAATGTGAAAGAAAGATGGAAAAAATCTTTCATGGATGTGGTAGCCAATCATTTTGACTTCATTTTACTAGTTGGAGGATAATTACTAAGTTTAACTGATCTTCAGTGACAAAAGATTGTACAAGGACATGAATGCAAGAAAGCAGGGATCATGGAGTCATGTTGGAATCATATTAGAGTTGTTCTGACACATCTGTGTTCAGAATTTTACTTTGTATTAATTTTTCTACTTGTTTTATTTCTCATGTACAGTGTTATTGAAGAGCAAAGAAATTATAGAATTGGGAGTGGTAAAGGTCCTATGACATACATGCTTTTTGTATTGCTAAATGGAAGCATGCTAGATTGACGGTATAGCTCTAAGCTTGAGGCTTTCAGAATAACAAAAGTTTTTTAATAAATCAGTATGGCAGAAAATATTTCACAAGAAAGAAGAATCTCAAGGTTGTATGTTAGTTTCATCAATAATGATGTTGACTGATGATGCAAACTGATTGTCAGTTCAATGGTAATCAAAGAGACTATAGGTGAAGAATGAGTTAGAGAGAGTGGGAGAATAAGAATGCAAGATGGAATACAAACTATGGAGTAAACATGAGAAGCAATAATTGATAAAATTTCAAGATGTTCAAAGGTGATTTGAGGGAATATTGTTGTGCACAGTTCGATTTAGTTGTATTTTTCATAGTTTCATGAAATATCCAGTAAAAATCTCATGAAAATCATTTGAGATGAGAGTATATTATTATATACTAATATTTGGATTAAAGTAAAAGCAGATGAACCTGAAAAGACAAAGTTGTATTTACGTAACAAAGTTTATTAGTAAGACAACTATTGTCTTATGGCTAGACTAACATAATCTTTGTGTTCAAGTCCAAACTGTGCCATTAATACCTATGGAACTTGTTCCCAACAAGCTCTCTAATTCAGATTCCAAATTCTAAAGATTAAGCTTATTCCAAACTGTTAATTGATCTATACTTTAAATTGATTTAAGAACTGCTCAATCTATAGATAACTCTGTTGTCTTATAGCTCCTTGTTATATTTGTATATGGTTCTTGCCTGTAATGTAGGTAAATAGAAAATAAAATTGTTCATAGAGCAGGAATTCTCAATCTCAGCACTGTTGACATTTTGTCTGAATGACCCTTTGTGTGGGGAAACTATCTTTTATCCAATAGATGCCAGTAGTAGTCACTCATCTGTGCTCCCATTTATGACAGTAGAAAATGATTGGAACATCATCCAGTGATTCCTTGCAGTGGAGAAAGAAAGAAATCACCCATGGTTAAAAGCACTGCTTTAGATGTGTGCATTTTTCTTGGATCAAAATAATTTATAACATCTAAAGCATCTAAGGGTAAGTAATATGAAATAGACTCAAAAAATGGTAGTTTTTCTCTAAAAACTTGACTTTGGAGAGTAGCACCTTATATTTAGTGTTATCTATATATGTTTTTGAAATACAGATGATCAATGCTGTTAATAATTTTTGTTTAAATAATCACTCATTTGGAAAATCATTTGTTATAGGTGTTAGTATTTACCTTACACAAAAGTTGACCCTCACCTCTAGTAGTGCCCAATTAAGCTTTACTTGCTGTCTCTTCTAGTTAACACTTTGAGAAGTAGTTCAAACTCTCCAGGGGACCTTGTCTAGTAAGTACAGATACAATGACATGGTGTTAGAATGAGTCATTCACTCATTTACTCACAGTATACCTACTGAGCATCTATTACATACAGGAAATCTGAGACAGTTTCTACCATCTTGGGAATTTATTAGCAGAGAATCAAATGGTGGACAAATAAAGGTATCAGGTAATTCTAGTATACAAGAAATATTGTGGAAATTAAGAAAGATGAATAAAGAATTCCATAAGATTTTCTCTTAGAAGTCAAGGAAATACCTTCAGAGAAGATAGTGTTTGAGCAGTGACTTGAATGAAGAGAGAGGACATATGATCCTATCTGAGGGAAGTACACTGCAGGAAGAGGATACAGAAAGGATAAAGACCTGAAGGTCTTAGCATTTATGGATTATTCTGGGTACAGAAAGTTTAAGTTGCTGTTTAGGAAGTATATTATATAACCAATTCACACTCTTTTAGATATTTATTCTAATAACCAAATACCCATTTTTAGGAAACTCAAAAAATTTATATCATGTAAGAAGTGAGATGAGATTCTTAGATGATACTGTGTTGCATTGCGTATTATTCAGTAGAGGCAGCTATCCAAGAAAATGAAACAAAATTGGAAATTATCTTGTAAAATTTCATGAGGGGTGGCAGTGTTTTGTGTCATGAATTGTAAGAGATGAGAACAGCATGTGAATTCCAAGAAAGCAACACAGATGGAAAATGGATTTGCAATGTGTCAGACAGGGTGGCAATATCTTGCAGCATGTGACTCCCATCTTAGTGATGGAAAAGGTATGTTCTGTGCCTGCTTCTTGTCTATGGCGCACCACAAGGGAGAATGAGTTGGTAATCACAGCTCAAATGCATCAGCAGTAATTTTAGTATATGATCAACCAAGATCACCTTCCTATTTATTTTTAAAATGTAATTTTTTAAAACATCACAAAAGACTGTGCATAAGACAGAAATAAAAGGGATTTGGAGAGGCTACAACAATAATAACTATGATACTTAATGCTGTTTTTAGTATTGGACATAGGCTCTCAATAAATATGATGAGTGTAGTGAAATACTCTCCAGAATTTAAAAAAATATTTTATGTCTATGTAGTTGGTTAAAATTTCCCTGACTGAGATTATTGTGTGGAAAGTTAAAAATTTCAGTACCAATAGTGCAATATTCATTAAAGGAGCATAGTGGAGTGTGGAGGAAATAGTGGAAATATGGAGGGAAGTTGGAGCAAAAATCTACAATGTCAAGTGAAAGAAATATACTATCTAAGTTTGAGAAGAGTTGAGCTAAAGATAAAATAAAAGATGAGGAGGAAAATAGGGAGGTGGAGGAACCAAGACCTGTTATATTAAAATCCAAGGAAAAGATAAAGTAACAGTAAATCCTGATTTTAATCATTAATATCACAACAATGTAGTTTTGTACATTTGTGACATGTATATAAAGTAAACTGATTTGAGGCAAAGTCAACTTTACTAAAGATAAACTTAGGGTAGAATACAGAAAGCTTAATGATACCATCGGTACTGTAGTGATTAGTGTATGAATTTGTTACATTTTCTCCAAAGTACTTAACCAGAACTTAGTGAATTATGTGATCAGTGGAGAAACACTAAAACAAATGTACTCAATTAATACTTATGGTATGAATCAAGAATTGAAATATTATAAAATGTGGTACAAAGCATAATTATTAGTTTTATGGTCAAAGTTAATGAGTAGTCAGCTAATTAATTCAGTGCACATAGGAACTTCTCTACATAGGAATATATTTGTCTGTGGAAGACTAAAACTTCTTCTAAATAACAATAATTTAGAAACAAAAAAATAAGTTTTAAGTGTGATGTTTCATCTCCAGTGATTAGAAACTGTTTGTTGTAACTTAAAGGTCCTTCCTAGGTGCAGCAGTCATTCCATATCTAAACTATTAGCTTAGAAATATTTCCTCACTATTGTGAGAAAATAATTACATGAGTGATCCAGTCAGAGATATATCTCATGGGATCTAAGACAAATTAAATACACTTATAAATAGCAGTTAAAATGATAAACGTTTACATTTTGTAGTGATTTTAATATTGAAAACAATACACATTTTTTTACCCATCACCTCATAGAAATTAGAAATTTATGTAAACCCAATAATTTAGATTAAACAGCCTTTCTCCATAATGACCTAGGTACCATCCTCATCTTACTGGTGTCTGTTACTCTGAACATTTTGTCTGATCTACCTCACTTTCTGTCTTCTGCCTGTGCTCCTACACACCTGTACATCTAAATTTTCTGCTGGTCTCCTTCCTGTGGCTTCCTGGGATTATGCCTCAAATCTGGCACCTTATGCTACTTCTCTTACATTACCTGTAGATCTCTGGGTTGGTCACAGTGTGTCCTCACTTCAATTACGGCTGTAACTAGCACTAAGTTCACATCATTCTAATCATATAACTCTACTTGCTATAAGCCCACATGCTCAAAATTTCAGTTATTTTTATGAAACAAAGTTCCTTGAAACCTCTATCTGTGAAACCTGTAGAGGGTGACAAACTTTTGAGGAAAAACATCAATTTTGTGTGTGTATGCAGTACAATCACTTGAATTTGTGGTGGATCAAAGTTAAGAAAAACAAAGATATTCTATTGCAGACTAGTCTTTGGGTGGTGTTTGAATTTGAATTTTCTAGAAACACTAGTTTTTTTTTTTTTTTTGCAGATTTGAAGTAGAAAAACATTCCCAGATGTCGTAATTTTTCCAACTAATGGAAAAGCCTTCACAATTTATATAATGATGGGTTCAATTAGCACAAGTCTTGGGATTCATTTGCAGTTTAAACGAACAGATTCTAGCCTATAAATTTTTTAAACTGTTTGTGGTCATCATGTATTTGGCTATCGGTGGTCAAAGAAATTAAGCAAGAACTGGTAGTTAAGAACAAAAATATCTTAGGAAGTTTCTTGCTCCTCTAGCAATAGAAGAAATGGAATATATATGTGTTTATATATACATGGATTTGCATAAACATTTGTCATGTTGCAGATCAAATCATTGTTTATTGATATTATGTGGTCAAGGAAAGTAAATATTCTATAACATTCTCTCAGGTTATTGAAATGTGAAATTTCATCATCGCATTAAAATTCCTCAGGACTTTTTTTGAAATATAGTCCTAACTTAAAATTTTAAACTAAGGCTATTCTAAAAAAGTATATTCTATCAGTTCTAATGAGTTTTACTGTTTATGAACTTGCCTTAGTTCAAAAACTAAGTGTATCCTGCCTGATACACTGAGATTGAACACTGAATTTGTATTAGAGGGATGATTGTAGAAGGAGAGAATCAGTAGAAGCTTGGCCTTAACATCCCTTTTCTACCTTTCAACCAGCGAAATGAATTATACTTTGTTATCCATTCTTTCTGTCTTTTAAGGAAATATAGCTGTCTCACATTACAAAACCTTTTTCATAAATATTTTATTTAAACTTGTCTAATTTCTTATATGTTTTCTTAACATTTGTTTTATATTTAATAATTCACTGAGAAATATAACATCTGCTCAAAATATTTGACCAAATCAGCTCTATCAACGTAAATCAACAGACCAATTGCAATGCAGGGAAAAACTGCCATATAATTCTTTGTAACCCAGCATTGAATCATTGTTAAGGGACTTGTATTTGGAAAGCTTATAATTTTTGTTGTAAAGTTCCTAGAAACAGATGTGAAAATTCACTGGTATCTCACATTGTTTAATTCAAGCAGCTGTAAATTATTTCATGGATTACACTTGAATGAAATGAAAGTCCTGATATTATTTCATCTCAGCAGCTGTTTTTTCCTTAAATTTAATCAAAACAATTCTTTGCTTGATTAATTCTTGATTATTTGCTATTGTATAAAGATAAAGTGCTCATGTCTTTAATCATAAATAATTTTTCCAGTGTTCCTGTAACTTAAAAGTTGAATCATAGTTTTGTAGGCTAACTTTAAAACAAATTACTCCTTTGGATTGTCTTTTGCAAAAAAACAGTAAGTGAGACATTCTCTTCTTAGAATATTCTTATGCTACATGCATTTCACTTGTGAAGAAAGGTAAATGTAACAAGTGTCATTGTTTGGTTTGAATCATGGGTTTTTCTATCACTACAGTCTGTATCAGTCTGTATCTCCAGTCCAAACTGTCTCCAAAGTCCAGACATACTACTATCTTATTTTGCCCTTTAGTCTACAAACATCCATAGAGCTATCTTGAAGATAATTCTATCTCAGCATTAACAAACCGAAGGTATTATCTTTTTCTGTGTTCCCTGAAAGTGGTAAGATGGAGAATACTGCTAAGATTTCACTTTCATTTATTACAAACTTTGAACCTTCCACTAAAACTGACCCCTAGTACATTTCTTTTTTAATGAATATTCCTCTACTCTAGGACAACAAAAGTTTATACATATATTACTAATATAGACTTCTATATGTTGCAATTCTTTGTTCTAGTTTGCACTTTCCAAATGTTTCCAAGAAAACTTTTGTGGGTATGTGCAACTTCCCTTTAAAAACCAACTTTTCCAAAGTTAATTCCACATAAAAATAAATTTGTCAAATAATTAATTAAAAACTTTACCAAATTGTGCAAAAATTTTCCTTTGACATTGGTTGATAAATGCTTTGAGTAAAGTTTCACACAAGCCACGACTATCATATAAAGAAAAGACATAGTAAAAATCAATGAATGTCTACTCTATACTGGACACATTTCTATAACACTAAAATTACCATAGTAAATAAGAAAGATTTAGTTCCTATTTTGAGTATCAGAAAAGATTTTTAAAATTAATCAGAAATATATGTGTGGTCATGTCTGAAGAGTATATATTGTACTATATAGAGTTATATATATATATATAATATATATATATATATATGAATGTTTCATATATACGTATGAAACAGGGAAATTTACTTTTCATGTATTCAAGTGAATTTTATAATAGTTTTCAATTGGGACTACTCACATTTCAAATATTCCATAACAGTGTGTGGCTAATGACTGATAAGTCAGATGAGTAAGAAACTGGGTAAAAATAGAGAGTTAGACTTGCAAGAGGAGAAGCTGGAATCTAAGCCCAGCACTTCCAGGTTGTTCCCACTCATGTGGGGGCAACTGCAAGACAAGCTAGATTAAAGGAAAACTAAACAGGGTTCATTTGCAAAAAGAGAAAGAAGCAAGAGTCACTGAGGTCATGAGTTGCTCCTTGCTTATGTTACACCTAGTCCAGTCTCAGTCTCTAAGTCCTAAACAAAGCTGCATGTGTTTCAAACACATGTGGTCTAAAATGATGCCTCCTTCAAGCCTGAAACTGGAATTTCAAAATGAAGTAGATCAAAGATGGTACCTGTCACTCCAAATCTGCAGCATGTATCTGATACAAAGTTCAGTTTTCACATTAGCCATCCTTTTGTCCATGACAAGATTTCCAAGATTTGTCAGGTTCTAAACTTTTCTGTTTCCAAGTCAGCTTATGCAAATCTCAAGTTTTTCCAATATACCATTTTATCATTGGCAGTCCAAGCTCCAGTTTCTAAGTTCCAAGGAAAGACCCATTTCCAATATTCAAACAAAATAAGTTTCCAAGTAAGTTCTCTGTTTTCCCAGGTGGGCCAGGTCCTGGGATGCTAGCTTTCCTAGGCTGCTGCTGGGATTGGGACACAACAGCTCCCTGAACTAGTCTGTCACTAATTCAATCTGTTGCCTTTCCAGGCCATATCCCATTGGTGGTCCAGAGGTCCCAGTGGTGGCACTTTCTCTCCTGCTCACACAGGTCCCTTATGTTCTCTTCTGCCAGACTCTACCCACAGTGCTCCTAACCAGTTTACCAAAGAAAATGGCATTCTTCAATTTTGCTGAGTCATTCAGTATCATTAGTTCTAAAATATATTGATTATGTTCAATATGTTCAATATGTCCAATACATTAAATACATTTTAATATTTAGTTGAATATAAACTCATATAGTCTTAAATAAGGGTATATTAGTGATGATTTATTTATAGTTAAGAGGAATATGTTATAAACTAATCCACTGAATTTTTAATTTAGCACATTAATTTCAACTAAGCATGTTTATAGGCTACAGTATTCATACTGTTACCCGCATTAAAAAATTCAATATTACATTTTTTATGAATTAAAGTATTGTTCAATTCAATAAAATTACCTACAGATATCTCTTTAAAACAGGTTTTATAATTCTGTTTCCCTTCAGCAGAAAACAGGCTTAAAAGACTAATTTCCAGTGATGATTAAAAATACTAAATTTTCATATTTAAACATGTCGCTGAAATTTCCTCCCTTGACTTACCTTATCCTTATCCTAGATCAGCTTTTACTCAAATGTACTAAATTGATTAATGCTTTCTCAATTTATACACGTTAAGTCAGGTATTTTGGTTCCTTTCACTTGATTATTTAATCCTACATACTTTTTAATAAAGTTATTTAGGCAATGATTAGAGCTATGATTGAACCTAGATTTATATTTTACTTTTATTCTTTTAAACATAGGTTATTAGTATCCTCCCATAACTAAGCAGAATACTAGATTTTTTTAATAGATGTATCACCCTTTTAGAGATTGGTAAACACACTGTAGTTATTAGAAACTTATTGACTTCCCTTGACAGAACCACTTCTGGTAAATAAGAAAATGAAAGAATGCATATTTCTGGGTAAGCCATCTCATAGTGCTGCAAAATCTTCACTACAATCATCCCAGTTGCAGATGACACAGCTATTAAGTTAAAGTTCTAACTTGTAGCACCCTGGTGTCTCCAAAGAACCAATAAATGAATTCCAGAAGACTTCTGCTTCTAGGATTCTTTCACTCTCACGCTGTGACAGTTACTCAACGCTGGGTGGAAAAATAGAAGTGATACCCAGATAGGAATGGTGGTTAAGAAAGCTTCAAAATGCCATGTTAAATATAAAAGTTTGCAAGTGAAAGGAGAATTCTGATATGGAGTTTTTACTGCTCATCAAGATTAGTTATAAGACTCAATGTGTTACCACTTTTCCTGCATGTGTGAAGCAATCTTCAAATGCTTAAGTAATTATCATGAACCTTTAAACCTCTATTTTGTATCATGTTTGTAGCAGAGTCAAGTAGTTCATTAAGGGCTTTAGCTTTTGAACTTGTATTCAAAGGTCAGGGATGATGATCATATTTGAACCCCTTAGTCCAGTATAAAGCACATAACTTCTACATTTAAATATGAAGAATAAATTAGTATTCACCTCATAAATAAGTGCCATGTGCTCTGTAGCTCAAAAAGTAAAACTGAGGTATATTTGGGGAAATGTTAAGCAGCTATACAATTTCTTCATTTTAGTAGTATCAGAGATAACTTTAGTCCACCTACAATTAGAATGTTTGCATTTTAACTTTACATTAAGCATTTCAGTACAATGCTAAATCATTCATCATAAATAATTATTCAGCCTTTGCTTTAAATACTTCCAAGATCAGGAGTCATCTTCTACACTGCATGGTACAATCTGCCTTTGAATAGCTACCCAGTTATGTTATGCCTCAGTTAGCTAACTCAGTTATGTATCAGTTAGCTACCTCAGAAATGTCCTTCTATTTCCTGAGACTCACTGCTTCTCTGGAGCCACAGACAGAATTCTGACGTTTCTTCTATATAACAACTCTTTAGATATTTGAATGTTGCCATTATGAAAATAAATGAATACCATTCAAATGAAAATAAGCAGAGACTGATTGTTCAGAACTTCTTATAATAAATGAGTTAGCCACCATCACTTGAGTTTACCAGAGATCCAAAGGCAGGTAAGAGAAATGGGGAAGCTTTATAAAAATAAAAAAGGAAGCTTAAGATACATTCTGACTGAAAGTTATAGGTATAGGAAAAGTGGAGTCTAATTCAGGCAAAGAAGGAAATAGGCCTTAATTACTCAAGTCCTGATATAAATATTTGTGCCAAGTTCTTGCAGATGTTGCGTTTTGATTTCACCAGTTGATTACAGCAGAGTGTGTAGACTGGTGTGTTAATGTCATGTATCATCTATCTACCCAGTATTGTTTTAATTGTGCATTCAATCTTTCAGTCCCCTCTTTTGGTTATTCTCTCTTTTGGGAAGTTGGCTAAAAGATAACACTGGAGATCCAAATCTTCATTCTCTGCTTGATGATTGTTCAGTTTTCTCCATGGTCTTTTGTATCACAAGGACTTCCTAATTTTTAATGTCATATCATGATGGTTATCACCTGATGAGAGGGTGGCTACACTGCAGCATATGACTCTGGATAGAATTCAGCTGACTGACATTATGACAACTATGACAAAAACAAGAACTATTGAGTCCCATTTAAATTGCTTCAAACGCATCTTGAATTATTCAACTAAGGTTAATAAACTAATGCCATAGGTCATAAAGATCAACCTTAGTCTGACAAATAGCTTTTCCTTAAGGCAAAATACAACCTTTCCTACCTTACCTGTTTCATTTAGCCAAATACAGCAAGAAGTCATTAGCACTTCAGCAGATACTACCACTTCTAATCAATAAGAAGAGTAAATTGTCCAGTATTATTCTTGTAAAAGAATTGAAATTGATATATATTCCATCTATGATAACTTTTTCCAGAGTTAAAGTGATACATATTCTACAATGTTGAAATTGATACATATTCCATCTATAACTTCAGAGTTAAAGTGATACATATTTTATAATGTTTTGCTTGTATTCCTATTATTGATAGCACTATTTTGATTGTTTGCACAAAGTATGAATCACTAACTCCTCTAGGGAGAGTACTTAAATAGGCAAGAATAGCTTAGTTTCGGAATTCACATCTAAACTATCACATCTATCTTTACTTATTTATAGAACTAGGGTGTTTTATAGTACAATTCCTAGAGCACATGAGGTTTTAATATGAGGCAAGCAAGTCTGGCCATCCTGTACAGAAAGTACTATGTAATAAAAGTCCATAAATATACAGGAAAACAACAGTTCATGGCATAAAGTTGGTATTAAGGCCTTGCATTAGCTGGCTTACACTTTTGCATGTATATTAGTCTCTTCTAGATAGCAAACAATTGGCTTTCATATCTGGACCCTTATTGAATTCAAATTCAAGATTACTATCAGTCTCGGTGATAGACTGTAAGAATGAAACCAGGAAACAAGCAGGGCCCTATACTGTACAAAGGGAAGAAGCTGGAATCTAATCTGGTACTACCAGAGTTCTTCCTCCCTGAACCTGCAGTTGCAAGACAAACTAGGTTAAAAGCAAACAAAACAGAACGTGATTACAAAAAGAGAAAAGAAGCAAGAATCATGGAGGCAATGAGTGGCTCCTTGTTTTCTTACCCCCAATGGGGTGCCAAAAATAGATAAGAGATATACCTTAGATAAAGGAACACCTTTACCTATTCTTGCCCATCTCTGGCACACTAGAGATGGCTACTAGAAAGTCTCTTATCTATTACAGAAGTCCTCTAACCTCCTAGGACTGTCCCAACAACGGACATGTCGCTGAAAGTTAAAGACATTTACCCCCACAGGTGTTTTTCCTCCTAGGTAATGAATTCCCCATCCTTCTACCCCATATGATACATGCCACGGGATTCATGTTTTTCCTTCATTGTTGCTACATTGTAATCATTCCTTACTAGGGTACCTAAAAGGACTTGAAACTTATAATAAATGGCTTGGCACCTGTTCACCAAGCCCTAATCTGTGACTTGAGTTCATCTCTGTCTTAGATTGTTATCAATCTCTCCCATTCATTTTTCTTTTCCCACCTGTGGCTTCCAATACCCTCCAGTCCAGTCTCATTCTCTAAGTCCTAAACAAAGCTCCATTTGTTTCAAGACTACATTGTAAAAGATGGCAGCTCCCTTCTTTTTCTAGCCAAAGTGGGAGTTTCAAAATGAAGCAGAAGATCAAAGACGGCTGATGTACAAGTTTTCTCAGTCTTTTCCAAGTTTCTAAGTCAGGTAATGCAAATCTTGATCTTTCCAGCATACCATTCCTTCATCAGAGATCCAGAGGGGCCACGATCACACTCCCCATTTCCTGTTTATGCAAATCCCTTTATTCTCCTGCTAGATTTCACCCATAGTACTCTTAACCAGTCTCCCAAGGAAAATGGCATTCTTCAATTTAGCTGAGTTACCCAGTGTCAGTAAGTGATAGTTTTTCTGTGAGAATGGGAAATTGGACCCAGCCATGCATTGATTGGGTCATTTGATACAAAAATTCATATTCTCAAGATTAGAAATGCAAAATTAAAAAGCATTTAGCAATTAAAAAAATATGGCAATATTTGGCAAACAGATTTCAACATATCCTGAAAACACGTATAATCACTAAAACATATTCAAATCTTATGGATGTGAAACCGTCCATCAGGAAGTCTTCAAAGTGAAATCGGGTGGAGAAAGAGACAGTTTTAACTGTAGTCAACAACTGAAAAATCCTCCTCTTCCTACTTCTCCACAAAAAGCAGACTCAGACTCAAAGCTCAACACCTTGCCTTTTTACTGAGCTACCTATTATTGTTATGCAAATAAAATGTCAGCTACCAGCTTCTGTCAGTTCTCTCTTTCCCAGCCCAACTGCAGGAAAGAAAAAAAAAAAAAGTTAGAACTGCATTTTGAACTCCCAGTCTCTTGGCCACAAATGTAACTTTTACAAGTCCTGCAGCCTAAAGACATTTGAACTTGTGGGTACTTGTTATCCATAGCCCCCTTACCATTATTTTCCAAGCCAGAACAGATTCTTAATAAAAAGAACTATTTTTTTAAACAAAGTGTTTTCCTAATTACGACCAAAAGAAACATATAAGAAAAAACCAGATTTCAACATAGTCCAAAACCACAGTCTCTTAATCCTGATCATCTCACCAACGTCTGATCAATCAGAGTTCATCAGAGTGTGCTCCAAACAAACAGTCTTCCTTTTCCTTGGTATATTCCATCCAAGCAGGTAGATGACACTACCGTCCCTCCTTGCTGTGTCCTCTTCACTTCATGTGGTAGAAAGAAACTCCGAAGAACAGGAACCATTAGCAGATTCATCAAGGCCTTCTCATGGCCTCTCTAAACATCCTTTAACACACACACACACACACACACACACACACACACACACACACACACACACATTCGGCTTAACCATGCTAAAACTGTGAGTCCACAGGCTTGGGTTATGACTGGGCTGGACTTCTCAGTCACATGGACTGGACTTACAATGTCCTTCTCCCCAGAATGCTAACCTCCAAATTATTTGCTCCCCCAAATGCCTGATGATCCCTTTTGTTGTCACAGCTCTCCTTTTTTTTTTAATTCATTTTATTGATTTGTCACAATTGTGCATTAATTGATCCCTCCTCCTCCCTCCATATCCCCTCTCTGTATCCCCCCTTCAGTCACTCCTTCTCCCATTTTTCTGCAAATTGTTGGTTGGTTAAGTTGATGTTCAGTTGTTGGTTGTTTGGCCTATTGTTCTCTTCCAATATCTGGTAAATGTGTGTGTGGTTTTTTTTTTTTACCCCGGAGCTTTCCCACTTCACTAACATTTGTTAACTAACCTGATCTTTTGTGCTCTTCACCTCCACTGCCTTCTTCCCCCTCCTCCTCTCTCACTCCATGGTTCAGTCCCATTGGTTGTTTTCATTTTTTCTTATAACCTTGTTTGTTTTTCCCTATATCCATCACATAAGCGAGACCATCCTGTACTTTTTCTTTTTGACTTATTTCTGCTCATATGAGTCTTTCTAGTTCCATCCAGGTTGCTGCAAATGACATGTGTTTGTCCTCCTTGATGGATGCGTAGTATTCCATCATGTATATGTACCACATTTTTTTAAGCCAATCATCTGTTTTGGGGGCATTTGGTTTGTTTCCAATTCTTTGCAACTGTAAACAGGGCTGCAATGTACATGCATGTGCATGTGTCCTTTTGAATTAATATCTTCATGTCTTCTGGGTAGATTCCTCGTAGTGGGATTGCTGGGTCGAATGGTAAGTTCACTTTCAATTGTTTGAGGGTCCTCCACACAGTCTTCCACAGTGGCTGGAACCAGTTTTAACTCCCACCAGAAGTGTAAGAGAGTCCCTTTTTCTCCACATCTGGCCAACATTTGTTGTTGTCTGGTTTATTTATGTAGGCCATTCTTACTGGTGTAAGATGGTATCTCAGTGTGGTTTTAATTTGCATTTCCCTGATTATTAGTGAAGTGGAGCATTTTTTCATATGTCTATTAGCCATCTGTATCTCCTCTTTGGTGAAGTGTCTTTTTAGTTCTTCTCCCCATTTTTTGATTGGGTTTTTTACTTTGTTTTTGTTGAGCTGTAGGAGCTCTTTGTGGATCTTTGTTATTGGACCCTTGTCACTTGTCTGCAGGGCAAAAATTTTCTCCCAGTTGGTTGGGTTTATTTTTGTTTTGTTTAATGTCTCCTTTGCTAAACAGAAACTTTTTTAGCTTTATATAGTCCCAGCTGTTTATGTTTTCCTTCATTTTTTTGCCAGCCATAGTTGTTTCCCCAAATGGATTTCTGAGGTGAAATTCATGAAGGGTTTTGTCCAGGTTTTCTTCTATGTATTTTATGGTTGCAGGTCTCACTTCCAGGTCCTTTATCCATTTTGAGTTAATTTTTGTACAGGGTGTGATGGTGTTATCCTGGTTCATTTTTTTACAAGTTTTGATCCAGTTTTCCCAGCACCATTTACTGAAGAGGCTATCCTTGTTCCAGGGTATGTATGTATTTTGCCCCTTTGTCAAAGATTAATTGACTGTATATGTGTGGTTTTATTTCTGGATATTCAATTCTGATCCATTGGTCTGTTTGTCTGTTTTTGTACCAGTATCATGCTGTTTTAAGTATTATGGTTTTGTAGTACAGTTTGAAGTCTGGAATAGTAATACCTCCATTCTCTCTTCTGTTTGTCAATATGGTTTTGGCTATTCGGGGGTCTTTCGTTGTTCCATATGAATTTCAGTAATTTTTGTTCTATCTCTTTAAAATATGTCATTGGGATCTTTATTGGAATTGCATTGAATCTGTAGATGGCCTTTGGTAGTATAGCCATTTTGATAATGTTGATTTTTCCGATCCATGTACAGGGAATGTCTTTCCATTTTTTTACATCATCTTCTATTTCTTTTAAGAATGTTTTATAGTTTTCTTTGTATAGGTCTTTTACGTCTTTTGTTAGGTTAATTCCCAA
>PVHY01013956.1:0-39836 GCA_004024945.1 Uropsilus gracilis
CAAGGAGGCTTTGGTGGGCTACTTCAAGAGAACTGGTCTTCCTCCTAAGGCAAATAAAGTTGTATTTTTAGAAATTAGCTTCATTGGAGACGGGGCATGTGGTGCATGCCTGTAGGTGGCAGCCTAGGAAGCCACGGACGGGGCCAGGGATCGCGGTTCAAGTCCCTCTGGGGGCATGTAGTGAGACCTCATCCCAAAAAAATAGCTGGACATGTGGCACGTGCTTGTAATCTCAGCTACCTGGGAAGCTGAGGCTGGGGATTGCTTGAGTCTGTGGTACCCTGGGCAACAAGAGCCTGCGGTTCCATAGGCAAAAATAGCGAGACCTAGTCTCAAAAAAAAAAAAAAAGAGAAATTAGCTTCATTGATGTACCATCTTAAAAATTAAAATGCTCCCACATGAAACCCATAGGTCAATCATTTAAAAAGTAGCCACCACTATCAAGATAAGGCAGATATCCAGCTCTCAAAATTCCCAGGTGGCCCCCACCCCTGGCAAGCACCTGGCAAGTACCACTTGGCATTCTCTTCCTCTCGAATTTGGTTTTGCTGTTCTAGGTACAAAGGAAGAGATTTCGAATGACCAAGATATGATTCTTCTGACTGCAGTGTAGTGAACAGATTGGAGCAAACAAAAGTCATTAACAGGCTTCAGTGTCACACAGGCAACAGCTAAGCTGTGATAGTGGCGCAGGCATGAAGGGGAAGGAAAGACAGCGCAAAAGGGACAGTTAGAACCCAGTTCCTCAGTGTGGCCTCCAAGGCCCTGCTCTCATGAACACAAACCCATCTTCCCACCATAAAGGCCACATACCCTAGCCCTAGCCAAAGAGAAGTGCCCACTCCCAGGGCCAGTGGAAGACCTCCACACATCCCAGCAGTCATCTTCCCCTGCAAGTGCCCTTTCTACCGATGAAGTACCAATTCCTGCATGAGCTAGTATAGAAGCCACCTCTGTGCTCTGCATTGTAAATTGAATCAGTCTATTCTCTACCACCTTTAAAATCTCATTATAATTTGTTTACAAGTATTTTCGTGTCTTAATCCCCAGTCAACTGAAAACTGCTTTAAGATAGGGGCTGTGTCCTCACCGTCTTTTGGGTGCCCTGTCAAATAATAGCTGTTTTGTAAATATTTGTGAAATAGATTTGGAATTTACTTAATGAGTCAACCTAGCTTTCCTCTTTTGTCTCTCCTCCCCTGTTTCTTCTTTCTTCATTTCTCCAGAAGTTTATATGAAATGAAAATAAACACAGTGATAGCTGTGAAAAATTTTTTAAAAATCAGAAATTTATTCCCACAACCACCAGATTGGAAACAAAAGTGGCGATTCAATTCAACCAAAGTTCTTAAACTCTGTTATCTGCTCGGATGCTCCACCTTCTGCTGCAGTGTGGGGTTTGCAGAGCGCAGAGAGATGTGGAGGCACAGCTCTGGGAAGTCACTTCCTTGCTCTCTGTCCAGTGAGAGTCTAATGGACACTGATCTAGTTCTGAGTTCATGGCAGACATCCTGGGAGCTTTGCATAGCTGTGGGCCATCTCTGTTTCTTGGATGCTGACTAGTTCAGGAAGCTACTGGTAGAGCAGACCTGGAATCTGATGTGGTGTTCCAGATCCTCCTGTGGGTATACAATTCCATAAGAAGCTCATTTGGATCACTTTATTGTGACTGCAGAAGGAAATGACACTCCCTTTGTCTCATTTCACACACACACACACACACACACACACACACACACATACACACACATACACACACACATACACTCACAAACACACTCACACTCAATTTTTCCCAAATCCCATTTTCTTGTTTCCTTAGGGCAGAGTTACTGTTTGAGTAAGGACATAGAAAGACAAGCAGAAATGGATTGTGGCATTTGCATACACTCAGAAAATATCTGAGATTATTACAAGTCATTTTATGTGTAACTCGACACTTCTCATTTCTAATTATTAAAGTAGCCTTTGAAATAAAAGAAGACCAAAAGTTGAATTATTTATGACATGATAAAATCCTTGAGTATATTACATTTCAGGCCTTTTGACTTAGTATGGTTGTTTTAATCAAAAAGAGGTAAATATTTTTTTTTGGCAGCAATACCATTTGAAATAAATGTTCTGTATTTTCCACATAAATTATGCTCTTTCAATATTAGCTGCTAGTATTCTAAAGAATTCAGAGTAGATATATTTTAAAATTTCTTCTTAATCACAATTTCTTCTTGCATTTGAAAATGCATGATATGATTAATTATACCTAAATAATCTCAATAAAGAGGCACTCTTTTTTTTAATGAACTTGGTTTTAGAATGCTTTTAGATTAAAAAAAACTGAAAAGATAGTAGTTTCTGTCTTACCTACATTCAGTTCCCTTACTATTAATGTTAATTAGTAACATATTTACACTAACATAACACATGTATTATAATTATGAATAACCATTGATACATTATTATTAACTAAAGTCCATAGTTATCTAATATTCCTGTCATTTTTATCTTAATTTTCCTTTTATGTTTGAAGATCCCATCTGGGATATATATATATATATATATATATACATACATACATACATACATACATACATACATACATACACATCAATGTCTTCTTGAACTTCTCTTGTCTCTGGCAGTTTTTCTTGTTTTTGATGACTATCATTGTCATTGTTTGTTTGTCCTACTATTGTTTCTGTATATTGGTAAAATATATAACAGAAAATTTACTGTTTTTGCCTTTTTAAAATGAAAGGTAGTTAGCATTATGTGCATTCACATCGTAGGGCAACCATTGGCATCATTCATTTCTAGAACATTCCCATCAATTCAAATGGAAACTCTGTATCCAGTAAACAATCATCTTCATTTCTCCAACCCCTAGTCCCTGGTAATAATTTTATTTTCTGTCTATGACTTGTCTATTCCAGGTAATCAATGTAAGTGAAATCATACAATATTTGTCTTTTCATTCTCACTTATCTCACCTAGCATACTGTTTTCAAGTTTTACTTATGTTGTTGCATGTATCAAAACTTTATTCTTTTTTAAAAACAAGTGTTATTCCACAGTATATCTGTAGCACACTTTAGTTTATTCATTCATCCACCAATGGACGTGTTGATTGTTCTGAACTTTGCCTGCTGTATCAAGTTGATTAATAAAATGATCAAACATGTATCACTGCCATAGACTTCCCTAGAAGAGGTACAAAGAAACAAATATATTAAAGTCTGATTGAAATTGGTCTTTTCTGTTATTTTTTAAATTTTTATTATATATATTTATTTTTACTTTATTTATATATAACGTTCACATCTTTGTAATCCCAGGGATTCACCCCCTACTCCCTCCCCACCTTTCTCTCCCTTCATCCCCTGCCCTTTGTTCTCAGTTTGGTGGTTAGCTTGTTTTGACTTTTCCTCATGGCTTTTGTTTATCTTTTTCCTATATCCCATATATTAGTGAAACCATTTGGTTTCTGTCTTTTTCTTTTTGACTTGTTTCTGCTAATATGATTTCTCCTAAGTACATCCATGTTATCATAAAATCATCAATTTTTCAGTTTTAATTGATGAGTAATATTCCATTGTGTATATATACCGCATCTTTTTCATCCACTCATCTGTTTTGGGGCATTTAGGTTGCTTCCAAGTCCTTGCAATTATAAACAGTGCTGCAATAAACATCTGAGCACAGGTGTCCCTTTTTACCCACATTGCGGTCTCTTTTGGGTAGATTCCCAAGAGAGCAATTGCTGGGTCAAATGGTAGTTCCATTTTCATTAACTTGAGGGTCCTACACACAGCTTTCCATAGTGGTTGGACCAGTTTACATTCCCACCAGCAGTGTAATAGTGTTCCTTCCTCTCTACATCCATGCCAGCACTTGTTGTTGCCTGTTTTTTTGATGTGGGCCATTCTCACTGGTGTAAGGTAACATCTCATTGTGGTTTTGATTTGCATTTCCCTGATTGCTAGTGACATTGAGCAATTTTTCAGGTGCCTGTTGGCCATTTATATTTCCTCTTTGGAGAAGTATCTTTTTAGTTCTCCCCATTTTTTAGTTGGGCTTCTTGTTTTGCTTTTGTTTAGTTGTGTGAGTTCCTTGTGGATCTTCATTATTAAGCCCTTATCACTCTTGTGGAGGGCAAAAAATTTTTTCCTATTTAGTTTGGCTTCCTTTTATTTTTTCTGTTGTCTCTTTTGCTCTACAGAAGCTTTTTAGTTTGATGTAGTCCCATCTGCTTATGTTTTCCTTCATTTTTTTGCCATCTGTAGATGTTTCCAGAAAGGGATTTCTGAATTGTAATTCATGGAGGATTTTGCCAAAGTTTTCCTCTATGTATGTTATGGTTTCAGGTCTGACATCTAAGTCTTTGATCCATTTTGAATTGATTTTTATACATGCTGTGAGGGAGTTGTCTTGGTCCATTTTTTTGCTTGTCTTGGTTCAATTTTCCCAGCATCATTTATTGAAGAGGCTATCTTTGTTCCATTGTAATTTTTCACTCCTTTGTTAAAGATTAGTTGACTATATATGTGTGGTTTTATTTCTGGGCACTCAGTTCTGTTCCATTGGTCTGATTGTCTGTTTTTGTACCAGTACCAAGCTGTTTTAACATGGCTTTGTAGTATAGTTTGAAGTTTGGAATTGTAATACCTCCATTTTTTTTTGTTTGTTTGTTTTTCTTTTTTTCTGGTCAGGAGCCTTTTTGATACTCGAGGTCTTTTGTTGTTCCCTACGAATTTCAGTAATTTTTGTTCTATTTCTTTAAAAAATGTCATTGGAATTTTTATTGGGATTACATTGAATCTGTAGATTGCCTTTGGCAGGATGGCCATTTTGATGATATTAAATTTCCAATCCATGAGCAGGGAATGTCTTTCCATTTCCCTATGTCTTCGTCTATCTCTTTTAGCAGCATTTTTTGGTGCAATGATTTTTCTGATTTCTTCTTCTGTTTGACTTTTTGAGTATAGGAAAGCTACCAACTTCTGTGTGTTGATTTTGTATCCAGCTACCTTACCTTAATAATTGGTTTATTATTTCAAACAATTTTTCTGTGAATTTTTTGGGCTTATCTATATAGAGAATCTTGTCTTATAAATCTTGGTGCACCCTCATTTGGTGAGTATATGTTGATAATTGTTATGTCTTTTTGGTTAGTTGACCCTTGAACCATTAGGTAGTGACCTTCTTTATCCTTTGTTACTTTATTTATTTTGACATCTGCTTTGTCTTCTATAAGAATGTCTACCCCTGCCTTTTTTGGGCAGGCGTTTGCTTGTAGAATTGTTTTCCATCCTTTTACCTTCAATCTATGCTTGTCTTTTGGGATCAGATGTGTTTCTTGGAAGCAGCAGAATGTTGGGTTCTGTCTTTTAATCCAGTCTGTAACTCTTTTGATTGATGAGTTTAGCCCATTTATATTTAAAGTAATTATTGATGTTTGAGGTTCTAACAATGGGTTCCTGATGGTCATTTGGGGTTGTCTTTTAGTTTCTTCTTTCTTTTCTTTTTATTCTTTGTTTGTTTGTTTTTTTTTTATTCTGCTGTTTTTTGTCTTAGGGCTTCTTGCAGGAGTTCTTGGAGTGGGGGGTTGGTGGTAGCAAATTTCTGGAGGCTTTGTTTGTCTGAGAAGCTTCTAATTTTTCCTTCATAAAAGAAGAACAGTTTTACTGGGTAGAGTATTCTTGGTTGGCACTTTTTGTCTTGGAGATGTGGTCCCATCCTCTCCTTGCTTGGAGTGTCTCTTTTGAGAAATCTGAGGTCAGTCTAATCAGTTTTGCTTTGTAGGTTGTCTATGTCCACTCTCTTGTTATTCTCATATTTTTTTCTTTATCTTTGTCTCTTGAAAGTTTTACTACAATGTGTCTTGCTGTGTTTCTTCTTTCATTAAAGTAGTTTGGTGTCCTTTTTGCTTCCTCTATGTCTATTTTCATTTCTTTCTTTAGATTTGGGAAATTCTCCTCCATTATTTCATTGAATAGCCTTCAGATCCCATGTCTGTCTCTTCTTTTAGGATTCCAATTACTCTTATATTTGTTTTCTTTAGGATATCTGACAGACCTCTGATCTTGTCTTCTCCTTACTTTCTTTTTTTCTCTTTCTCTTTCTTCATCCTCTCTACTTCTGTATCCTCTAGTTTGCTGATTTGTTCTTTATTTCTTCTAATCCACTTTCCTGGCTTTTCCCTGCATTTTTGAGCTCTTCTATTTCTCCTCTTATACACTGTACCTCCTGCAGCTTCTTATTTAGGCCTTCAATTTCATTTTTTCTGTTCATCAATGATATTGCTCATTTTGCTTCATTTTCTTCTATATTTTTCTGCTACTTGTTTTAGTTCATTGAAAACTTCTAACTTCTTGCTTTCCCTCCCCCCCTTCCTTGTCCTCTTTGTGTGCTTTTATCATACTTATTCTGAATTCTTTGTCTGACATATGAAGCATTTCTTCCATGTCATCCATGTTGGTTTCTGCAGATTGTTTATCCTTTGGTGGTGAGATATTTTTCTTAGGACTTACTTAAGTATTTGTATTCTTCCTCCTTCCCGTGTTTTCTTTTCGGACTTGCTCTATGTATTGAGTGACTGCTGCTCTAGTATTAGATGGCATGTTGAAGCCTACCTAGTTGTGGCTACCTCTGCCTTTGTGCTTTTCTGCTGTGGTGATTATATCTTGTTTCCGTTGGCTATTTTGGGGGACAAGTTCCTTTTCAAAGAGTGCATGTGGTGAGTAGATATGGTTTCTATTGTACTGTCTGTCTTCTTTTTTCATTGTTTCTTCTCTTTTAGATTGATCTTAAATATTTCCCAGTGCCTCCGAGTGTCTAGGGCTTGTTACATAAACCTTTTTGATTGGGGTGTCTTGGTGCTCTGGGTAGTGAGTGTCCTTGATTCTCTAGTCTGCACCAGTGCCGCACAGCAGTACCAGCATTTCTGGGCTGCTGGGGTGCGAGCTTTTCACTGCCAAGTTGTCTTTCCCTGGGCCAGTAAAACTCAGTCCATGCCTAGCCTGAATGCCTGAATGGCTGTTGCAAAGCTCACAGGCCTCACCCTATCTCCCAGGTGCATTACCTTGGCAACTGGAAGTAGTTAGATGTTGGCTGGAGCCCTCACCTGAACCCCACCAGGCTGGGGTGTGAGCTCTTTGCTGCCAAGTTGTCTTTCCCTCTGTTATTTTTTAAATTGGTACCTTTATGCATTAGTATCTTTGCAGTTACTAAGGACTAGTAATAAATACAACTGTTATCACATCCTAAGCACATGATGAGGCAGAAAAATAAACTATTCGACATTGCACCACACATAAATACATGGAATCAAGTAAAAGCAAAATGGGCAATTTATAGAAAAGGAGAACAATAAATCTTTATAAAGGAAGTGATAATGAACTAAGATTTTGAGGGTTAAATTGGAGTTCTTCAGGCAAATAAAGGATGAAATATTTTCTAAGACAGGAAACAGCCCATGGGAAGTCATTAAACAGTATTTTGTGTGTTTGCTAACACTTTTGTAAAGTTTGCTGTGTGTCCAAATCCATTCTGAGGGTTGGAGGAGTAGCAGGTTTCTGACCAAGAGCAGATTCATGTCAGAACACTTGGTCTTAAGTCCCAGTTTCACCATTTTTGATCTGTTTAAAGTTGAACAATTTCTTAAACTCTTCTTTCCCTTGCTATGAAGAAGAAAATTTAAAAACTGCATTTTTGTAAATATTAAATGAAACAACTCACATAAAACAACTAGTACTAACTCTTCTAGTATCCAAGAAGCTTTTGATACTTTTCTAATGGAGATAGGAAGTGAGAACTTGAGGTTGGCAAAGGTCAGATCAAGAAAAGTCATATAACTATAAAATCAATAGAAAAAAATGCTTTGTGTTTCTATATGTAAACAAAGAACTAACAGGAAGAGAAATAATGGAAACAATACCATTTAAGATTACAACAACAAAAAAATAAAAAAACTGGAAATGCAGTTAACCAAAATGTAAAGGACTTATAAATTGAAAAACTATGAAATGCTGTTGAAATAATGTGAAGAAGACACAAAGAAATGGAAAGACATTTCCTGCACATAGATCAGGAATGGCAATATGGATACCAATGGCATTCTTCACAGAAACAGAATAAAAAAAAACTAGAATATTTATGTTTATAGAAAAAGACCTCAAATAACCAAAACAGCTCTGAAGAAAAAAAAAATAGAAAAGGTTTCATTTCCCTAACTTCAAATAACACTATAAACTACAGTAACCAAGACAGTATAGTATTCGCATAAGAACAGGCACACAAATCAGTGGAATAGATTTAAAGTGAAATGAAATCACACATACATGGGCAACTAATTTGTGGTAAAGGAGTTAAAAACATACAATGAAGAGAGAAAATTCTCTTCAATAAATGGTTCTCAGAAAGTTGAACAGCTACATGCAAAAGAATAAAATTAGAGCACTAATATACACTATATACTAAAACCAATTCAAAATATTAAAGATTTAGATGTAAGACCTGAAGTCTTAAAATACTAGAAGAAAACAGGGATAAGCTCTTTGACATCAGTTCAGTGATGTTTATGAATCCCTCTCCAACAGCAAGAGAAACAAAAGAAAATAAAAACAAATGAAATTACATCAACTTAAAAAAAACATGTGTATAGCTAGTGAAATGCTCATTAAAATGAAAAAATAGCCCAATGAACAGGAGAAGATATTTACACACCATATATGAGTAAAAATGTCAAAATCCAAAATATATAAATATTTACAAAACAACAACAACTACAAAATGCAACCTGATTAAAAATGGGCAAAGCATCTAAGTAGACTTTTTAACTATGGTGACAGATGGGCAATGAAAGCATGTTCTATATCTCTTATCACTGGGAGAAATGCAAGTCACAACCACACAATATTTCACTTGACAAAAGCTAAAATGCTTTTATTAAAAGATCAAGGAAAAACAAATGTCAGTGAGAATTGGAGAAATAAAATTTATCACTCTTGTTGGTGGGTATATAAATTGGTTCAGTTGCTATAGAAAGGAGCACAGTAGTTAGTCAAAAAATTTACGATACACCTACCATTATGATCCAGTAGTCCTATTTCTGGATATTTATCCAAAAAAATATAAAAATACTAAGTCAAAAAGACACATACAAACCTATGCTTGTCATAGCACAGTTCACAATAACCAAAACAACTGAAGTGACTCACAATAAATGAATGGATGAAGATGTGGTGTATATATATATATATATATATATATATATATATATATATGCATAATGGAATATTACTCAGCCATGAAAATACAAACTCTTGCCATTTGTAATGAAAGAGATGGTCCTTGAGGGGATTATGCTTTGTGAAATAATTCTGAAGGAAAAAGACAAGCATAGGTTGTTGGTTCCTCTCATTTGTGGAATATAAAGAAAACAAAACAAACTCAAACTCTGACAATAAATTGGTGGTTATCAGAAGGGAGGGAGCAGAGGGAAGAGATGGGCAGAATGATTTGGAGGTGCATAAAGACTAGATATTTGGAGGTAAACATAGTGAGGAACTGTCATCTTGGAATTTATACAGTGTTGTAAACTAATGTTACTTCATCTAAAACAAAAAATTAAAAAACTTACCACACACACAAAAGTCAAGAAAATCACACTGAGGGACACAATGAAATGTTTCCATTCAGGGTATGGAGAGATAATCTACCTGGACAGCCACTTGACCAGATAGATGGAAGATTGTTTAGAGAAGTTACTGAAGGCAGAGAAGAGGCTCAGTAGTTCATGCAGTGGTTATAGGCATGGGGGACCATGGGAGTGATGAGGGGAATTAGCATGAAAGATATTAAGGAGGTAAAGTTGATGAAAATAAGTGACCACTTAATTGTGAGAAGAAAAGAATAGATAAATTTCTAAGATCACATGTAAGATCCAACTTGGAAGTCTTGAGTGATGGAGGAACCACCAACCATAATGGTGAAATAGAAGGAAACTGTGTTGGGAGGTGGGGAAAGATCAGGTTTATTTGCCATTGTGAAGCTGAACAAAGACTTTGACTCTGAGGCATGAGACACTGTAAGTCAGGAGGACAGATAGAAAAGTAGAGATAGACGGGTAAAGCATCAAGTGAAGAACTATTTTTAATTATTCATTATTTGCAGCCTTTACTTATTTATTTAAGCAAAGCAACACATTTCCTTTCTGCTTCTAGCTGTCTTTTGTCTAAGGAGAGGATAAATGAAGTGCAGTGAGTGTATGAAAGTAGAGACAAAAGATTCTGGAGGTTTATGATATAGGGGAAGGGGTCAGAGAAGAGGAGATTGAAGATATGATTGCAAAGGAGAGAGGTAGACCTTGTAAAGTGTGTAGGCTGGGCACTGGAGACTGTCACACCCAGGAGGGCCTCTGGTCCCTCTAGATGCCTGAAGACAGAATTGACAGAAATCTCCTGCCTGGAAAATTAATTGTGACAATTACTCAATTACCTGCAATTATGAAAACTGGTGTGATAGTTGGTACCCCAGAGACAAGGCTCCAGGGAGGCTATAACTCAGAAATGAGACAAATTAGTTGAGCTCTTTCATGGGAATCTGATTGATTTTTTCCATCAGTCAGCTGAGCTCTGGCCACCTCATAAGTCTCCTTTGAGGAGAACTGATTTAAATTGCAGTTGTTCTCTGCAGTAGATGTACTCCCCACAAGTGTTGACAGGAAGGTAGGGAGCTTTCAGCCCTCTGTGGAAGACAGTCTTTCTATTTTTTTATTTGAATTTTTTTGTAATTTTCTTACAATATTGGTCATGTTTGTGTGGTTGTCATTGCCCTTAGGTTTGGCCATCCTTCCATTGTGTATCCTGACCCCTTACCCTACCCCCAAACCCCCTTCCTCCCTCCAGTCATTCCAACTCCCCTCGCTGCAAATTGTTGGTTTGTGTTTGGTTCTCTGGTCTTTCTTCCTCTGGAACTATTAGGGAATACCCCCTGGGTGCTTGCCATTAACATAGGAGTTACTTCCCTATTGTTTTGTAGTTGGTGCTTTCTATTAATATAGATGATACATACATTTGATAAGGAAGTACTCTCCTGTTGCTTTATATTTGTAATTTTCAAAATTAGAATTTCCTTTAAGAAAGATAGAATGGGGGAGGAAGAAGAAAAACAAGTTTCTTTTTTTGTAATGTGACATGACTCACAAGGCTGTTCCAGAAATGTGGGAAACAAAATTAAGGATATAAAATAGAGTTGAGGACAAAGAAGGGCATCAGTCATTTTGGATCAGGATTTTGGGGTCTTCATTCTGGGGGAGAAGGACAATGTAAGTTCAGGCTGCATGGCCGAGGCAGGCAGGTTATGAACCCAAGTCTGTGAACTCTTAAGCTGAACTCATAAGCTGAGTATGCATGCTGAAAGAGTCAGAAGAGTTTAGAAGTGGAACTCCTGTGTTGGAGTTTGCCATACCTAGCTGGTTTAGATGCTTTTGGAGAGACCATGAGTTAGACCTGAATAAATGAATATTGCTGGTTCCTGAATCTCGGAGTTTTTAATACTGCCTAAAGTAATGAGGACACTGCAAGGAGAAGACAACATCACACCTTCAACTACATGTTTGGAGGAAGCTGGAGCACATCAAGAAGAAGAAAAGATGTTTTGAGATTGGGACATGTGTTGCTGAACTCTGAATGATTAAACCGGGGTGAGGTGATAAGAGACTAAAAGACTGAGGGTTTGGATAATGCTGGAGAAATCAGGATTTCTTGCATGTTTATCTTGTAGTACATATATTTAGAAAATCACCTTGTTAGTAGTAAATAGTCTGCACACTTTTAAGAGTCTGTTCTGGCTTTGGAAATTATAGTAAAATGACTATAGATGGTAAGAACCCACAGTGTTGATTGTCTTGAGGCAGCAGGCAAGCTGCAGGTTTAAACTGCACTTCTAACTTTTTTCTGCAGTTGAGAGCAAACTGCAAGCTGTGACTGGAGGGAGCTGTAAGCTGTGGCAAGAATTTGAATAACAAAGATGGCTAGTTTGTGGGAGCCTAAGTTTTAGTGAAGTTCTCTCTTCCTGGTCTGTGTTAGATTGTAAGACTTGACTCTGGTTTAGAAAAACTGGGGAAAGGATTTTAAGTTAAAAAGAAAACCTCTCTCTCTCTCTCAATATCAGAATTATACTCTTTTTTTCCTGTGCAGACTTACACTCCTGGATAGCAACAGACAAGGCTTCTCCCATTTCCAGTAGTAACTGAGGCAGATAGTCAGGCCAAGCATGTCAGGAACTTGTAGGGCAAATACATGGTGCATTTCTCCAGGATCCTTTCTGATGTCTGTTATAAGGTGCTACTTGTGTGCCACATACTTCTGATATCTTAGTTTGGGAGCCCAAATCCCAGCCACTGGTGGTGGAGGTGTTCCCTGCTGAGGACAGACTTCCCCAGGTGGTGGGTCCAGCTTCTCTCCTCTCTTGTGTTAACTGTTCTGCCATGGGGCCACAGCCACATCATTGTGTGTGCTAATACACAATGATTCCCCCATTTATTGTTAAAGAAGTGCGCCTCATTCACATTGCACATAACAGTGGACAAAGGGTTTGGTTCCCCAGCCCCAGAGATGATGCAGGTAGAAATCTGTGACAGGTCACCTCAATTACTGGTCTCACCTTCTTGTCCCAATGGTTCCTGGCTTACTGTCCTACCCAGACAGGGCCATTATTAATTCCTTTCCTCTCCATTATATCTGCATTATATCTCCATTATATCTGCAGAGATTGGATTTTTCAT
This sequence comes from Uropsilus gracilis, assembly GCA_004024945.1. Lineage (NCBI taxonomy): Eukaryota > Metazoa > Chordata > Mammalia > Eulipotyphla > Talpidae > Uropsilus > Uropsilus gracilis. Next base: position 12,786 of record PVHY01013956.1, read on the forward strand.
TCCTAGTGAAGGTCTGATTGAGGTTAGAGTAAACCACAGAGAGACCCTCCCAAGTCCACACCCCAGCAGAGGTGCCCAGCACCCATCCCCTGCCCATGTGGAGGCAGAGGCCAGTTGCCCCAGCCTGAGAACCCTGGACCTGAGATCCTGAGATCCCAGTGGAATAGGACTCACCCTTCCACCCCATCCCCACCAGCAGCCTAGGCTGTGGCAGGGGTGTGCTGAGGCTCTTCTTTAAGAGTTTGTGCTGTTCAAAAGGACCTCAACTGCCACCTCCAGGTGGGCTCACTGGACTAGGCTTGGAAGGCAGAGCCTACTAATCCCCTCTCCCAGCTCAGGACCCCTGGGAGTGGCCGGCCCACCCTCACCCCCATTCCACCTCCACATTGAAAGGGTAGAGGCTAGGGCCTCCAGCTCTGAGACCCTTAGACCTCAAGATCCTGAGACCCTAGTATTGCAGGACTTATCCTATCCCAGGCTAAGGAACTCCCAAAAAGGACCAGGCCTTTCGAGGTGACCTCAGCCCCTACTCCCAATTTGGCTTGGATCACTGTGGGACCTAGAAGGCAGGGCCTACAGTTCCTCCAAGTCCCAGCTTAGGACCCTTGGGGACCTACCCAGCTTCTATCCCCCGAGAAAATAGTTTTTCTATCTTCTCTACCTGCTTTGGCCTGCTGACCCCAAGGATAACTTGTGGAAATGATCTCTTTCTTCAAGAGTGGAAAGTCCCAGATACTTATCACTTGGATTCCCATTAGAGAATAGCTCTGTCAACTTTAAGATACCACATTGTGGTTTATTGTACGTTCTTTACATATAATTGTGCATATTATCTCAACTTGGTAGACTGATATATTTTTAAAAAGAGAGCAATTTCTTTATCTCACCACCCTTTGCTCATCTCCCTATATGAAGTTTATTATATTGTACTGAGTTTTCTTTGCTCATCCTTTCCATTTTTCTATAATTTTTCTCAAAAGCAAAAACCAAAAACTATTCATCTTCATCTTCTCAGTGCATAGCACAAGGCCACTCATAGTGATGAAATATCATGATTTAATCAAATCATTCAATGAAAAAGTAAAATTTATCCAAAGGGAAGAAACCCACCAGGATGTAAACGTTAGTTATAATTACTTATTGGGAAAATATCAGAAAAACATTTAGAGTAAATTCATAAAAAATTAAATATGTTATGGATTTTCCCCTATAAAATTAGTTCATTAAGAATTTTTTATTTTGAAAAATTGTAGACACACAGAAATGTTGCAAAACAAATGAGTTCACATTTAACATTCAACCTGTTTCCCTAAATGTTAACATTTCACATAATCATAGTTGCATTATAAAAATCAGGAAATTTACTAAATTATGGATGATATTTGATTTTTACCCATTTCCTCCCTAATGTCCCAGGATTCAGTCTGGGAACCCATATTGTATTCAGTTTGTCATGTCACCTTAAGATCACACCTTCAGTCTGTGATCTTCAGTCTTTCCTTGTCTTTTATGATTGCAACACTTCTGAAGAGTACTTATCTCTACAAGAGATAAGTATTTATCTTTGTATCATTTGTAGCAGTGCTTTCATTTTGTATTTGTCTGGTGTTTAAAGTGATTACATGGAGGGTATACGTTTGAGAAAAGAATATCACAGAAATGATGTACCTTTCTTAGTGCATAGTGCCAGGACCACATCATGTCCTGATGTCTCATGACTGGTAATGTTAACCTGATCTCTTGGTCAAGGAGTATCTCTACTGGATTTTTCCACTGTAAAGTAACCCAATATCTTGAGTGAGATACTTTGAGATTGTGCTTATATACTATTTTTTCCTTAAAATTTCACCCTCTGCAGTTTTGCTTTTGTGATTTTTCTATTTTCTTAGTTTGTTCTACATTTTTAAATTAGAATTCTTCTGTAAGACAGAGTTGTCCTTTCTCTTTTTAAAAGGACTCATGTATAATAATTTCATGTTGTGGATTATAACTAAATATCATTACTTTGTTGATCAAGTCTTTTCTTCTTGCCCTGGAAGCCCCTTCTAGTGGGTTTTTGAACCTGTTCATAAACTCTAATATTTTTTCAATCACTGTCTTACTTTTTGACATAAAAAAATATTCCCAGGCTTGCTTTGAATTTTTCCTGCCTGAGTCCAACAATCAATGCTTTTCTAAGCAGCCCATAGTATCTTACCAGGCTCCTTAAATTGGGTAATCATTATTGAGAAAATGGTTACTAAGGCCTGGATGTTAAGTTTTGATGGACGGCTCTTACACATCTTTTTAATCTGAGATTGGAGACTGTAGATTAAATTTTAACCTTTTTCTTGTGATTCAAGATCTTTATTTCTTATATCTCTTGGCAAAGAACTGACCCCTCATTGTTCCTAGCTACTAAGGTACCTTGACCCCTCTGCCTGCTTAGCAGATATGATGTGTGTGTACATGTTGTACATAAATATTGCTCAATTTAGTAGTGTTAGATCTATTCACACTTGCAAAACAACAACTCCAGAATATTTTGACTTGCAAAACTGAAACTTTATGACCATTAAATAACTATCCATTCCCCCTTCTCCCAGTCCCTGGGGACCACCATTCTACTTTCTGTCTCTACGAATATGAATACTCGAAATTTCTCATCTAAGAGGAAACATACCGTATATTATTTTTTGCATTGAATTTATTTCACTTAACATAAATTCCTCAAAATTTATTCACATTGTAGTATGTGATAGGTTTTCTTTTTCAAAGGATAATGTTCTATTCCATTTTAAATAATATTCCATTTTAAACATCAATGCTCCTTTCTCTAAATATAAATGAATAATCTATCTATAAATCCTTTTTTTAATCTATTCATCCATCAGTGAGTTTTGAATTGCTTCCTGATTTGAACATGGATATATGATTCTTGTTAAGATCCTCTTTTCAATTACTTAAGATAAACATTCAGAAGTGGAATTGCTGACTGATAAGGTTGTTTTATTTTTAATTTATTGAGAAACTTCCATATTGTTTTACAAGATGAAATTCTTGACTCTTCTATTCCTCGTATTCTCCGTTTCTCATGTGCCTTTATGCCATGAGACACTGTCTTCCTCACAAGCTGATAGATTTAGTTTGACTGGAATTAGGGTTGGGAAAAGGGTGAGGCAAACAAAACATTTATCTCAGATGTGAAAATGTTAAGGGCTTGCCAAACTCAGTCATCAAGATAAATAATATTGTAATGCAATGTTTAAAAAAATCAGAATCAGTACAAAAACCAATTATGAACAAATGCCAAAACTATAAATAAAGAAGTGCCTTGCACTGTTAGAATCTGAAGCAAAAAGAAAACTTAGCAACACTGATCCTACCTTTACATAAAATTTCACATTAAAATTTTACCTAGCTTGATGACTGAATCTTTTGGGTATCCTCTTAAACTTTGGAGCTTAGAAAAACACCTCTCTGGCTCATCACAGTCTTGGCCATGCTGGGATGATTCTGGATTATTTAGGACCATTATCCCAGATTTGTTTTTATCCTTGGAAAATGCTGTGGATAGTAAGCTGCCTTTGGTCTACTAGACCACCCTCGCATTTCACTCTCCACTTTTACTGAGTATTTCACTCAAACTAACTTAGTGGGAAGTAGCTCTAAACAGCACTGTTTTTTCATACCACTAACTTGCCCATATAGTTAGCCCAGTAACAATTGCATTCCCCACTAGATTCACTATTTTCTCTCTTCTTCCATTTCATACACTTACTTATTTTACAGCACCAAATATTCCATCACTACTACTTATTTATTGGTATATTAAAACAACAAAATATTTATTTTAAATTGGTTCCAGAATCCATTAGGGAGAGAATATCCTTATGTCCTCTTTGAAGGCACAAGCCATTTTTACTGACACATGAAAGGCAGGTGACTCTGTAATCTGTAAATGGAGGATTTAGGAAAATACATTTTTATTTCCCAATGCACTCTTAGTTCCCTGAGAGCAAGAAACTGTCTTTTTCATCCTCAGTACCTAGTGGGAAGGTATATGGTAGTTGAATTTTCAGTCACTTGAATAGAACTTGGACTCAGTATGTTAATACTGCTAATGCTACTCTAATCCCACTGGTTGCTGGTGGTAGCTGTCAATCAGTTCGACAAAAGAGATAAACATTATTATTGAGTCACTTAAAAGACAATTTCTTAATAAAAAATCTAGGACTTATGTGAAAAAATGACTGAACAACAACAACAAAATGACCAACATGACTTTAGTGGTGGAAATATTATTAGGGTTGAGATCTACGAATTCTGGAACAGGAAGTTCTAGAAGTCAAAGACATAAGACGTTGGTTAAAGCGAAGCTCGCAGTCTAGGCTGTCTCTGGACTGACCCTGTCTCTTTCCCACTGCATCCTCACTCTGCTCAGAGCTGACACTCAGCAGTCCTTGGTAGTCGGTGTGGCTGAGCTCTTGTGTGGTTCCTCCCCATCTCCAGCTGTGGGTGTTTCGTGCTTGTGAATCTTCTGGATTTGCCTGGCAAACTAAACGGAAATCATCTTGTAGGTGAGGCCAGGCTGGGCTTTTCTTCAAAAACACTCTAGAGGATGAGCTGAGTTGACTGCAGGACACAGCAGAATGCTCTGTGAGTCCAGTTCAGTCAAATGAATCTTTCTAGACACCTTTATCTCTATGTTCTCTCTTTGCCTCTAGCAGCAAGAGCTTACTCATTTCAGAATAGTCCCCTCCAGGACACTTCTTTCCTCATTCACAAGAAAACAAACACTTCTGGTCTCTCCATTATGCAAGCTAAAAAATGCTTCACCCATTTGACGAGATTTCATTTCATGTTTAACCCAGGGAAGCAGACAGTGCTGCCACCTAAAGATGGAAAGGGGAAGGTTCCATCAAAACCACAGAACCTATTGGTCTGAGCATATGTTTATTGTTTAAATTTCTGTTATTTTCAAAGATTTTTAAAGAGTACATTCTTAGCAATCTCCACATCTCAATTAATATACACATCTGTACTCTACCTAAAAATATGGAAAAAGAACATTGTCCACACTTATTTTGTCTCAAAAATCAGTCCTGGAAACTTTGATAAAGCAAATACAAGTTTCTCACAGAAAAATGCAATTTTCTGAGAAGTATCCTGCTAAATTACAAATCAGTACCAACTAAATCCTAGAGTCAAAGTGTGTTGGGAAAGCAGCACTCTCTCAACCAGAGACTTCTAAGTCACTTAATTTCCCACTTCCGATGATAAATAATGGAATTTTAGAATTAGAAGGAAAGTGTGAAGTCATTCAATGCAACTCATTTATTTTGCAGATACACAGCCTGAACCCTAGAGAGCAGAGAGCACAGGGGAAGTGAAGCCCATAGGGTCATCTCCACCTCCAGGCAAGGGTCTATGACCTGTAGGAGGCCTTCCTGCCTGTGTTCTTCCTACCACTCCACTTGTCTCCTGTGAGAAGTTCAGTTTTTCCTACTTGAATAATTGAAGAATTTAAGGTTTTTTTTTTCTCTTGCTTCAATTCCTGCTTTTGTTTTTTCTACAAAACTTGAGATATAAATGAAGGTATAAGCAGACAATTTGTTGGGTTTTGATTAACATACACCTCTGTGCTATGGTATCCATCTCTGTAATGACCCTCTTGATCAAGATATAGGACAATTCCATGACTCCAGGAAATTTTGTCATGACTCTAATCAATCCCTTCCTCACCAGCGAAAAGACCATAGCTCCCCTGATTTCTGTCACTAAAATGCATTATTCCTTCTGAAGTAACTTCTCACTGGATTCATACAGTGTGTGTAGCCTGTGAACCTACTTCCTTTCAGTCAACACACTGATTTTGATATTTGTTCATGTTATTATATCTATTATAATTCACTTCTCTCCACTAACGCATTCCTTCACATATCTGAGTATCATTCCATTGTATGATTACATCACTTAGCCTGTTCAGGGATATTGGGGTTGTTTTCACTTTGGGTTACTATGAATACAGCTGACACAAGATTGTGCACAGGATATGTCTTTTTGTGGATATATGTTTTATTTCTCTTGAGTAACATATCGAGGAGTAGAACTGAAGAACAATATGTGTATTTAATTTTATAAGAAGCTGCCAAATGATATTTCAAAATGGTCCTACTATTTTTCATGAGCAATTAATGAGAGTTGTAGTTTCTCTACATACTTACCAAGATTTATATGCCAGGTCTTTTGGATTTTAATTCTACTAGCAGATACATAATGCAATCTCATTGAATCTCATTGTAGTTTTAATTTATACTTCCCCAGCGAAGTCATACTTTTTTAAAACACCAATGTACCAGTGTATGCATAGGATAATTTACAAATTCAACCAAATGAAATAAACAAAGCAGAACGCTGATTTTGTTAGATCTTGGAGTTGAGTGCTTCCACAGGGAAATTAGAATATTATGGTTCTCTTTTTCATAAACTTTTCATGCAGGATCCAATGATGTTATCTTGTCCTTCACCAAATTACTAAGGGTAAGCAGATATATTCAGAAATATGCCATTAGTGATTCCTTGTAAAGTACTTGTTGCAACAATTAAATATTTGATGATTTCAGTAAGGGCATAAGTTATAAAAATTTAAGAAGGACAACAGTGGAGTAGGAAAAAGTGTGGCCTTAGAAATTACCGAGAATCAGATTTTGATCCTGGCTCAGATTCTTAGTTTCAGTTTTATCACCTCTAAAATGGAGAAAATGGTATCTACTCTAATTGTTTTTATTGATGCTCAAACATATTATTCCAAAAGGATGGTTTAAGGGATCACATCTGTTTTAACTCTGGATTCAGAAACCTAACTTGAATCTTACTAGATTATAATCCTGAAAGCAACTGGGTTGCATTCCTTATGCTTCTTTGCCTATTCCAGTGGCTAGAGGCTACCCAGATCCCTTGGCTGGTGGGCCCTTCCATCTTTGAAGCAGCAAGGTCAGTCTCACTCATATCACATCTCTCTGACTCTGCTTCCATTGTTATATTTCCTTCTTAGACCTTGACACTTCACTTCTCACTTTCATAACACTGGGCTCACCTTGATAACACAGGAAATTTCCCTATCTCAAAGTCCTTAACTTAATCCCATCAGCAAAACCCTCTTTAATTATGTAAGATAACATATCCACAAGTTTGGGGGACCAGGATTTAGAAAATTTCCAGGGGAGTATTACTAATATACTGCAAACAAAACTAGTTTACAAAGTTTTTGTAAAGATTAAAAATAAAGATATACAAACAAATATGGCTCATGGAGCCTATTCAAGAAATGAAAGCTGATGTCATAGAGGTGTTGCACAAAGCCTGAAGTCACAGAGGTGTCAATGTTTATCGCACATGGCAGGAGTCAACAATTTGTTACCCACCTTTCTGCTCTTGGAAAGGTCTGGAGAACCCTGGTCTTATAGAACCTGCTTTGAGTCAAACTCATTACATCTGGAACTGCCTTGAGACTTCAAAGTGAAAAGTGAAAAAGCAGTCTAACTCAATTCTATACTGGGGACTTACAAAAACCTCCTGCTGACTTTTCCTTATGAATAGCTATGAAGGAGCATCAACACACTGTCCACTCCTATCCCTGATTGAGAAAGACACAGAAAGTTCATCTCTCTTGATTGTTACAAGAAGATCCCAAATTGCAACATTCTGTTTGAAGAATCCTGTCAACCAAGCCAAAAATTTCAAACAAAGAACCTCAGTAAAGTTAGCACACTCTCCTGGCCAGTCCTCTGAAATCCCCCTATTTCCTGTCCCTGATGGACACTTTGTAATCCTTGTGGGCCCGGATCATGACCCCTATTCTTGAACATGTTCTTTCTTGATTATATTATAGCCTCATTATTTCTTGGTCGACAGTCACTTGAATCTTATTATCTTGCCAGACTCTTCTCTATTTATAGCAGCAACTTTGCCTTCCTTGAGAAAAAAGGTTCAAGTGGGAAAAATAGTGATCTAGAGGAGGAGTGATGATAAAGAAAAAAGAACATTGAAGGGCATTTGTGTCTTTGTAAGTGTTTTCACTGGTTCATAGGTTGGGGTCCTGGGGGCACAATTGGTCACAATAATAGCAAAAAAAGTACTATTTCTCTGGCTTGCATCCCAGCTTGCAGAATTGCAGGACCCTTGCTCCTCACCCCACTCCCACAAAAACATGACTTCATTGGGGTCCCGGGGCAACTCACAAGATATACAAGATATACCTCTTGCAAATTACCTTTCTGACCTCTGCCCCTCCCCCCCCCCCACGAGGCCCACCTGTGAGCTACTGCACATGGCAGCTTCACCTTCTGCTGCTGTGCTGGCAGCCTCCAAGAAGGCTGTGACACTGGGCCAGGTGTAGATGATGACCTAGGTACACCTGTCCTTCTCTGGGTCACCACCTCCATTACTTGCTCCAGACCACTGCCCTTAGGCTCATAACTATGAACTGTGACCCATCACAGTCTACTGGTGAATGAAGTCACAGAAGCTGTGTTTTGTGATTGCCCCTCCTCCATTCTTTCCACCCCACTGCACTAGTCTAGAGGGCACTATTCTTAGTGTGGTTGTCGCTGCCTTTGTGCATGTTTATCACAACATTTCCACAGCTGGCAGTCTTGAGAAAGGGACACATTTTCTAATTCACAGAAAGGTGCCTGAAGGGCTAGCATCAGTGTCCCTGCCATACAGGGGATTTGAGAATTTATTATCCCGAGTCATCTACATCCATCATTCTTGCAGAGCTTGGGGCTCTATGCTCATGATGTCACCCCAGCACAGAAAGTCCAGGGAACAAATGCCCACTCTGATATTCATGACTGTGAATGTGGCTCTGTTGTGCTGTCCCCCATCCCCTAGTATCCTCCTTTCTCTTTATCCCTGGCACCTTCCTGGAGGAGGTACCTGTGCCCTGTAACCTCTCCTTAGGATGCAGAGCCCATTAAAACTTCCACGTCCTTCTTCCTGCCTGTTTACCATCTCTTCAGTCATAGAAGTTACTTTCAAACACTGTATCAGAGCCAGGAGTTGCTTTCATTTCCCAGGTACCAAAAGTTTCTTCTTTTCTGGCTCCTTGACTCAGTGAGGCTCTGCAAAAAAGTGGTGTCTGTAGGGTTACAAAAGAGTGACATTCAGGGTCCATTGGGTGACCCTGCAAAGTGCTCAGAGATGAGAGAATGAGGGGGACTTAGGCAGTCTGTTCTTGTAGAATGAGTCACTCTAAGCAGAAGGTGTAAAATATTTAGCAGTGCAACCCAGAGTGCTCTGAGAGCTTCAGTGCCAGCCTCTGCCTGTGGCAGGGTTGCTCTCTCTGTGTGACAGGAGCTCGCTGCCATGATGCTGCGGTTACCAGGTGAATGGAGATTGTGACCCTGGAGAGAACAAGTTGCCAGCTGCCAAAATGGCAACTAGTGATTACATGGATCTGTGGAACAACTAAAGGGAGGAAAGAAGGGAGGGAGAGAGGGAGAGAGGAAGAGAGGAAGGGAGGGAGAGCAGAGCAGTTCCATGAAAAAATCCAGTTTATGTGGAGAATGAGCTGGTTAGAGTCTGAAACACATGAGTGCCAAAATTAATGTTGAATTTGATGATGAACTGACCCTGAAGGACAACTCAGACTTCAGTAAAGAGATTTCTCCAGTGGGAAAACTTCCAGAAGCTCTTCTCCTTTCTTTCCAAGATTATGAGCTGATGAAGGTGCACGTGTGCACGTGTGCACATGTACATATGTGAATTGAATATGCATAAACACGCATGTCCAACAAAACTGGGCACTGTAGAGCTAGGGACATCTGCAGGTGAGACCAGCATACAGTCTCTGAGTGTCCACACACAATCTTTAGAGGGTGTGTTCTAGAAAGACACTTGTGTTCTCCATTTCTTTGCCTTTTCTGTCAAGTGGATCAAGTCTCAACCAATCCACCTCTTTCCAGTCATTGCTCTCCAGAAAGAGTAATAACTATAACAGTGATGTAGAGTGGAATAGAAATTTAATATTGTGTTAGTAGTATAATATTATCTGACTATATGTACTTTAAAACCTCCGAACCTGTCATCTGAACCTATCAATACTAGGGTGCTGTGAAGAAAAACAAATAAAAGTGATGGCAAAATACTTTGTGAATAATTTAATACCAACTATTCTTCCTGGTAGTGTTCTAAAGGAAAATAGCCGTAGGCAATTTTAAAGTCTTTTGCCATAAATAAGCCACCACAAAATCTGTTAACATCAGTCCTCCCTTCAAATTGGTGTTCTGTCTTTTAAGAGTGTTGCTGGAATAAACTGAAAGGCACAAAATGAAGGTTTCAAATCAAGTGTACAGAAAGAACATATAACCATCTTGTAAGATAGAAACAGAGAGCAATATTAACACTTGATTGCACCAACTCCTTCACAGTCATTTTATGACATAGGTTTTTTTTTTTTTTTTTTTTTTTTCCCCTTGACCTCTAGCTAATATGCAGGGTCAGTCTTCTCCAGGGAAGACCACACATCCCCAATTTACACCAGCTTACCCTATGGTAGAAAACTACCTAAGAAATTTACCCCCTTGTCCTTTTGACTGCTGGGATAATTAGCACATAATCTAAAAGGTTAAATGCCACCTATATTTTGATTTACTTGTTTTCCAAAAGAACAAGCAAGTCACAGTAGTTAACATTTGTTGCTTGTTTTCTGGCTGTGAGTGAATCTTACCTTACTTTACAAATTTGCAGGCTAACGATCATAATTTGTATCTTTTGTCACTTCACATTTTTGTCTTACTTGGTATTACTTAAAAACAACTAGTGGTTATATAACAAGAGGCAATTCACTCTGCTCCAAGGAACATCACAACCTTAGATAAGAAATAGGTTAAGTCTTGAGAATGAGAGGAGAGGAAGTATGTCTTCTGCTGTGAACCCCAAGATGCACAGGTCAGGGCATGGGGGGCGATTCCCTGGGAGCTCCTGGGGCCAACAACCTTCTATGGGCCCAGCTAGCCTAGATTGAGGGGGTATTTTGGAGGAAAATGGTACTCCTTATGTGTTTTCATGCCCCAAAGCTATGTCTTTAAAAGGTTATAGGGTTGGCCTGGACTACCCTTCGTGTGCCTGAGGACCAATGTTTCCTTTTTGGGTTGCCCAGGACTTAGGACACTATGGAGGACCAGTCATAGTGATCCCAGCAGTAGTTCTAGGTCACTAAAGTCACCTACTTGGGTTGCCAGAGACCCTATCAAACTCTGGGATCATCAGCTATCAGGGTGATCTGCCTGGTTGACTGTGATGTGACTTGACAATGGATGGAAAGCAAGCATCAAGTGGCTGCATGGCCCATTTGCAAGGATCATTTTTATCCCAAAGAGTAGATTTTAAAGACCTCTGGGGTGACAGTTTATGTTTATTATTAGGGGGTTGGAAATTATACAAAAACATTATGAATTTATAAGAAAATAATTTTTAACCATTTTCCATTGAATTTATGCAAAATTCAACTAGTATTAATGATTTAACAGGAATTAAATGTTTAAAAGCAACACATTTACTTGATATTTTGAGGATTTTTTGATCAGGTGCTGTCATAACTGAGGGTGTTGCTTGGCTACTGGAAGTGGCTGTAGGTGAAAAGACTGAAGTATAGTCAGCATTTACACATGGTATGTGGTAAATACATCAATTATTAATTGACTTTAGAGAACTAGGTGCAAAATATTCTCCATTCAAGCAGTGCTCCAGAACACCCCAGGCAGATCAATATATTCTAACAGTGCCTTAAATTCCAGTTCCAGTGCCTGTCCCTTACAGAGCCAGCTGTTTCCAAAAAAGAGACACTTGCTCCTGAAGTAAATATCTATCAATTGTCCTTTTATCTCCATTATTGAGTTAGGTGCCAGAGATACAGCATTCACCAAAGTACTGTCCTTGTGAAACTCATATTGGTGGGTAAAGAAAACAAACAATAAATTTCCTAACATCTACCTAATATCAGATGGTGAGTGGGTGCTAGAAGGAGAAATGTTGCAGGGAAGTGGGGTGGGGGGTGTCATCTTAGAACCATTCTAAAAGTCTCATGGGAGGTTTTTCTGATTACCAGGTCTGAAGGGGAAAGGGAACTCAGAGCAGAGAAAGCGGTCAGTGTCAGGCCTCCTGGTGCTTCATGGAACTGGTAGGAAACCATTGAGATTCAAGTAAAATTGAGTGGATTAAGAGTCATAGAAGATGAAGTGGGAGTGACAACTAGGAGCGAGGTCAAAGAGGACCTTTGCAAGCCTTGGGAAGACATTTGTATTCACTTTCAGTGAAATAGAACTCATTGAATGTTTTGGGCAGGAGGGCAAACTGATCTATTTGCTTTCCTGTTTACTGTTTGAAAAATGAATCTAGGTGGTGAGCAAGGTTAGAGTGGAGCTGGGGGCAATAGTGAGACAGTGGTGACATGCACTGTGAAGCTGTGATAAATAAAACTATGAGGAATAATCCATTCAAGATGCATTTTGAAAGGAGGATAGGAGCTGTTGTTTGATTAAATTTGGTGATGGAATCTGGAAGCAGAGAGTCTAAACTGACAATACAGTTTTTGACCTGATCAACCGGGCAGAGACATTATTTACTGAAATGGGTAAGAGTTGAGCAGAGAGGGTTTTGAGGTGAAGGTGAAAATTAGGTAGTTGATATGTTAATCCTGAGATATCTGCTAGATGGACAGATGGAGATATGAAACAAGCGACTGAATGTGAAGACCGGATTGTGAGGAATGGTTAAGAATGAGATAGTAATTTGTGAGTGGTCATCTATAAGTGATATCCTGGGAGGGGGCATGGCTAGAAAAGATGCCTGAAGTTCAGTCCTGGACACTCTCCAGTGAGAGGTTATGAAGACAGGAGATTCTGCTAAGACTAAGATTTGATGAGAGGCCAGTGAGCTCAACAGTAAACTAAGAGAATGCAATCAAGCTGTGAGATGATTTCGGCGAGAAGTAGAGTGACATCCATTGTGGCAATTCCAGTCAGGATGAATGAGGACTGGGAAACAAATGAATATTGGGTTTGGCAACAAGGTAAAAAGAGTATTTTTCAGGTGACTTTGTGAGACTAAAAGCCTGACTGATAAAAAAATGCTTGCTGATGGGAATAATTCAGTACAAAAGGAGGGAAAAAAAAAAGTGATGCAAATGAGTTCAAACAAATCCCAAAACAAATAACCATGATTCTCAAAGTTTGTGGATTCCAGGCTATGTGCTCTCCATTCTCCCCAGTTTGCTTCACTAATACCTGGAGCATAAATTAGTAAGGGTCTCAGATTTAAAACAGTAGATGACAACACTTGACAGTAAATATACTCAAATGTCCAAGTTTCTCTTGCATATTAACTTAATTATATTATGATGTTTAGTGGCAGGACTTTAGATTTAATTTTTATTTACATTCTTCAATTCATCTGTTAAAAATATCTTAAAACAATAGACAAAGGACTGAGTTGGACCAGAGTTGAGTGGGTAACTCAGGTTTCAGTAGTGACACCCTGTGGCAAGCAGGTAGCACTATCTAAGGAGAATTGAATTGACAGAGTTAAATTTTCCTCTCTCCTGTGAGGTGATAGTATCCAGATTGGCCTATTGTATCAAATAAATATCCCTAACAGTTTTTGGAGTCATCTGAGGGGCGAGCTCCTGAAAGAAGAGAAAAAGCCATTTTCCTTGTGGGTAGGGTAAGGAACTAGAGTTATTGTTTAATTTAATAACATGCATGCACTATCTTCTGTTCTTAAATGAATTATATTCTGGTAATTTGGAGTCTCTGAGGAGCAGCTTGGGAAGTCAGAAAGGACTCAGACTAATGGAACATCTCACCTTACTCCCCTCAACAAAAAAATAAGGGCAGTAGCAGGTGTTCATGTCCACTGAATTTAGTTTGGCTCTTAGTTTATAGTTTCTCTTAATACTCCTAAAGGAGAGCCACCATTAATTTTAAAGGTGACTTTGTTTCTTCTTTTCTGCTAATAGTTTCCTGCTGCAGATGGTCCTCAAGAATCCATAATTTCCCAGATGGGACACCTCACACAATCACATTAATATTATGAGCACATCATATTCTCAGTCTTTATGTAAAGTGAATAAACTGTGCAAATAGATGAAAACATTCCAATGATAGGAAAAAAAATACATTTAGCAGAAAAAAATGTTTCCACCCTGAACTATTTACTATAATAATATCACATAAGGTCATCACATAGGGGAATATTGTATGGATTAGAAAATAAGTAAAATTCCTGGGTATGACTTGAAAATCAACTTGCCAGTTGGAGTCTGAGGCAAACAAAACTAGAAACCAAGTGTTAGTAATTCTCTAGACTGGCAGTAGTTTGATTTTCGAGTTCTTGTGAAAACAGTTCTCATCCTAATTCTAGCCTGGTATGTCTTCTGTAAGTCCCTTAATTTTTGGCTTTGTTTAATGGGTAGAGACATTTTGTACTTTGTTGAAAACTGCATTGTCTAGATTCTAGATGTCATGCTTCTGGGAGTTATATGGTCATGATTATAGAGAAGACATTTTATAATTCTGTAAATTACAAAATAATTTTTGTCTATCTACATGTAAATTCTATCCTATTTATTAGTGATCAATTGACCCACTTTCAGTGGTGAAAGTGGCCAATTTTACTGCTATTTGTACATTTATTTCAATATTCCTGTTCTAAAGATAGTTTTTTTAAACTTCTTCTTTAAACTGAACATAAGATCCTTACTGATGTCCCTATTAACAAATTTAATCCATTTTGACTTTTAAGTCTTTATTTAAAGTTGGCTCTACCCTACTTTCAAAATTATCATGATTTCTGTCTTTTTGAAGAAATTCTTACCTATTATTTCTACTTTCTAATATCTTGCTATATTATATACAGTTGCTAATTTGCTTAAACACTTTCCAAAATAAGTTGCAGAACAAATGGAAAAATAGCAAACACTTAATGATCAAAATATCCAGGTTATCTCTAAGTTCTTGCTTTAATATTCTATGCATGTGGGAACAGGGAGTTCAGAAGTTAAATATTTTAGCTAATAAATTCTTTTATTGCAATATAATATATAACAAAATTTATCAACTTATTAATCTTTAAAGACATAGGTTTTTTAAAAAGTGGGGTATAATATGACAATTCTTAGGAAAATACAGTTGCTATAGGACAAAGCCATGTTTTAGCCATGTCCCAAGCTCAGAATTTAACTCACTGGGCATTCATTTGCCACTGGGGTTCTCCACAAGCTAGCCCATTTTTATAAATTAGAATAAAGTATATTAATAACACGTTATACTTCTGTGAAGATCTTGGGTTACCCCCACTACTCTATCCACCACCTATCACAAATCCTTCTTTTAAGTGCACACCCATTATAAGTTGAGGGATCCCCAAGACTAATCTTAAGTTCAGTAATTCACTAGAAAGACCCAAAGAACTGTCTAAAAGCTCTATGGTCATGGTTTGATTTATTGCGGAGGAAAGATAGAGATTAAAATCAGCAAAGGGAAGAGAAGCACAATTAAGAGTCTAGAAAAGGTGTCCTCTCTCAGTGGAATCATGGACAAAACAAACTTTACCAAAAATATTTCCAATGCAAATGTTCCAACATATTTGGTAATAAAGTGTGACAGTATGTACAGAAGATTGGTGACCAGGGAAGTTCAGCCTCAGTGTCCAGAAGTTTTACTTGAACTCTATTTACTGATCATTTAGACAGAGTTAGCGATGCAGGAGGCTGACCTTTAGTCCTGCAAAGCTAGAAGCTAGGGGCTGCATAGCCAAAGGTCACAATATTGGATGTCTGGGATGAACCGAGGCTCCTAGGCAAACACAAGGGTTCTTACCAGTGGGCTAGCCCAAGGGCCTAGAGGTTAAGCTAGGGACTAGAGGATGCTGAAGGATCTATGCAGAAAATCTTGGAATCCTGAAGCATTAGAGGAGCTGAAGGAAAACAGAAGCCAGGGTCACCAGGCTTCAAAAAAAAAAGAAGAAGGAAAATTTGATTTAAGGAAGTATTTTTAAGGTGACTTTGAACTCCCTCTGCTACAATATTTTGTGTAGAATATGATGCTTTGTGAAAACAAAACATTTTGCAGGAAGTTATATGAGTGTCTCCTATGTTTCCTGCATCAAAAATTCCCAGATCACAGAGATCTCTGTGACTACACAATGAAACTTATCAGCCAAAATTTCCCTCAATTCAAAATTACAAATGAATGAAAATATCGCTGGTCAAGAGCCAGCTATAAAAATCATGTTTGTTGTTGTTATTATTTTTTATCATAATCTTTCCTTAGAGATGGTAAATAAAATGTGGTAAATAAAATGAAGTCGAAAGCCAAAACTGCCATATGACCCTGAGACTGTTTTATGATCTGTCAAAATGGGAGATGCTCTTACTCCTAGGACAGACCTTTCATCATTGTCATTATTTATAAAAAGAGATATGAAGTGTCAGGACACCCTGAGGCAGAGTACAAAAGGATGCTGCTATCTTTTTCTTCCTGACAAAAGCAGGGACAAACTTTCATTCTGACATCATCTGTACTGCTCCTGCCTCTGCCTGAAGGAGGAACTGTGTTATCCAAATAGTCCAGAGAAACACAACAGGGCCTAACTGAGTGGGTGATGAGGGGGTTGTCTAGGTCTCTGCCAGGTGAACAAGTAGATTCCATGAAAGGAAAGTATTCTGACTGCTTTCATTGTTTTCCATGGAGCAGAAATGTGGGCTCAAAGAGATACCCAGTCATAACTCTTGGAGACAGTGATGTTTGAGATATTTTTTTCTTTAATAGAAAGTTTTTAAAAAGTACAATATTTGTACAGAGATTTCTTTCACATGAAAATTGCAAGCATTGCAAGTACTCTTTAGTTAGCAAACTCTTTAGTCTGTGTTCTAAAAAAGTAAACAGAGATGCTGCCAATGCTTCCTTTGAGAAACTGCATGATAATATATACAAATTATTTAAACATTTGTATCAATGTAGTTAATTACGTTTGTGCATGTTAAGATAAATATTTTATTTATATTTTAATTATGTAAATAATTATAATAATACATGCTACATTAATAAGTATATTAATATAACCATCAAGGCCAATAGCTAATAAAAAATTTCAGCTGAAGTGGTGAAAACTTCATTACAATAAATACATATAGCTTCAACATTTTATTTACTGTGTAATGAATAATTGCAGATTTACTTTGCCACGTTTTTGATTTAGAGCCAAGAACTCTCCCTGATTGTCATCTGTTGATTTGTGTACTGCCATCTTTATCCCATAAATCACTGCTAGCATGCATTCTTCATAATTTTCAGCTTCCTTCTGGAAATAGCCAAGATTTAAAGATACATTTAAAACAACTAGAACACAGAAACTGAAGAAAATTTTCCTCCCTATCCCAAAATTTTAGAGTCAATTTTATTCATTCCTAACATATTTTTTAGTGATCCAGTGTTATCATCATAGGATAAAAATTCTATACCAAAGAAATTATTTTAAAAACAAAAAAGTTTATGCACTAAGATATTATCATCCATATTGGTGAAGGAAAATTCACATCACCTAAGTGAAAATAGCATTTGAATATGCAAGGTAATTTTACTGGCTAACAGGAATTTTTACAAATATATTTAATGTCATAAAAATGCTTATAAACAGATGAAAATAGGAAATAAGAATATAGGTTATGATTGAAATTATTTTTAAAATATAAATTGAAAGATAATGTGAAAGGATTCAGTCAGATGTTAGTGGGAGTTATGTTTGCTGGGAATTAAAGTGATTCTTTTTCCTTTCTATTTTTTTAAGACTGGGTCTTGCTATGTTGCCTGGGGTACCATGGACTCAAGAGGTCCCTAGTCTCAGCTTCCCAGGTAGCTGGGGCTACAGGTGCATACCACCATGCCCAGCTATTTTTTGAAACTAGGTCTTACTAAGTTGCCCCAGGCGGGTCTCGAACCCACTGGACCCAAGCGATTCCTAATCTCAGCCCATTACGTAGGCTGCGATTAAAGGCATGTGCCACCGTGCCCGGCCCTTTTTCCCTTCTATTTTTATTTTCCTGTAGCCTTTGTGACAAAAAAAAAAAAAATGCTATAAAAATAACACCTTTGTTTAGCATTCTCATGTTATAATACTTCTTCATAGATTGTGTATCATATTTAGAAATGCATAATAAGTAGTGTAGGACATATTAGCCCAATTTACAAAAATGAAGTTGAAGTTCAAGTAATTGGTTAATGTTAAATTGCCCAAGGTTACATTTGTCCAAGTGTGTGCATAATTGATACATAAAAATAAATGATGTTTTACATGCCCATGAAATTTCATTTCAAATTAAAACTCTGTCTAAGAACTCATTAAAACATTAAAATCAGACACCCCTTCCAGGTCACTGCACCTGGAAGGGAGGCCTCGGCCTCTAGTCTGGAGGGCGCAGGGGCGTGCAGGCCAGCTACACACTGCTGGGTGTAGCTGGGTCAGCCCGAGGCCTCCATGCAGCCGGAGGCTCCCACTGTTCCACCCCTAGGCAGCAGGGAGCAAAGGTGGAGAAGACCCCAGGGTAAGCCCTCCCCAAGTCTGGAGAGCCCAGGAGTGGGCGCAGATGGGATTGTAGCCCCATCCACCAGCGGATGGTTGTTGCACGTGGCAGCCATCTGCAGCCCAGATCACCAGAGGCATTTGCCCCCAGGCCACAGCCCAAGGAGGGATTGGGATGGCACATGTATAGACATCTGGGCCCCGGCCCCACGTAGGGAGATACCTGCGCGAGGGTGGACAGGGGGTGGCAGGCGGGGGGTGGGGTGACCAGCTTGAGCTGGACAGAGCAGATGGACAATCAAAAGAACCAATCCAGGCGAGACAGGAGAAACATCTATTGAAACAGGGTATCATGAAGAACTAAGACCTCATTTCAGAAATGCCTTCTGGGAGAGCAAGGCACCCCTCCCCACTTTACGGAAGAGGAGAGGAAAGTCAAAGACTGGGGGCATCGGCCCCACAGCAAAGCTGCAAACTGAGGCAGAGGAGATGACCTACAATGGCCAATCACAATTGCCTGTATCCACAGAGAAACTTCTTCACTGGCAATGGCAGGGGGTAAGATCCCCCTAAATCTGATGCCAGAACCATAAGGTAAAGAAGCAAAACAATAGTGATGGGGTTGGAGAAGAAGCCTCCAACAAGAAAGCATGGAAAGACCACAAATAAAAATAGATTGGCTGCTCAACACAAGCTTAAGGCTGAAAACCTACCATCGAGGCTCACCTGGTTCCGAGAACATGGACCTTCACCCAATGAAAGAACACTACCACAAGAAAGAGACTAATGTACGGTTCAAGTCCCGCTCAGGGCAACACCGCGAGACCTAGTTCCCAAAAATAGCCGGGCGTGGTAGAGCATGCCTGTAATCCCAGCTACCTGGGAAGATGAGGCTGGGGATTGCTTGAGTCCGTGGTACCCCGGGCAACATGAGTTCCATGGGCAAAAATAGCGAGACCTGGTCTCAAAAAAAAAAAAAAAAAAAAAAAAAAAAAAAAAAAAAAAAAAAAAAAAAAAAAAAAAAAAAAAAAAAAAAAAAAAAAAAAAAAAAAAAAAAAAAAAAAAAAAAAAAAAAAAAAAAAAAAAAAAAAAAAAAAAAAAAAAAAAACAATGAAAGAGAGTAATGGACTTAACACAGACTAGCAAACAACAAAGAGTGGAGTATGAGACAATGGAGGGGGCACTTGAGGGAGGGAGGTGGGGGAGATATCCCAAAAACCATTTTCTGAGGTTGTGATTTAAATAATGATAAAATAATAATAATAATAATAATAATAATAATAATAAACATTAAAATCAAATCTATATCTTCAAAGTTATTTGTATTGCCATCAAACAGGACATGAAATAATTTATTAATACTTATTAATTTAAATGTAAGGCTTTAAGTACAGAGTTACCTCTTAACAAATGACGTGGTAACATAGGGTCCTCATGTTTTACCTCATGTCTTACCTCAGTTAATTTCCACAACTTTGGTGGGCATAATTATTCTCACTTAATAGAGAAGGAGGCTGAGGATCAGACAGGTTAAGCAATTGTCCAAGGTTGTATAACTAATAACTAGCAGCTGGGTTTGGTGCTAGATCTGTTGACTACAAACTTAGAGATGGTTCTGTTGCACCACAACCTCCCATCACAGCCACATAGCCTAGCCTCTCTTTCAGACAAAACACTAGCTTGTGACCTTCCACTGTCCAGACTTCTTATTCTCTGTTGGAATTGGTGCCTACAAATTCTCTGGCTCTGGGATAATATAGCCAAGAAGAAACTGACCAGAATTTTCCTCTGACCCTGAGATTTGTGGCCCAAGAAACTGAAGTAGTGGCTTCAAGAAACACTTCAACCTTTCTCATGCTCCCTGATCCTTTGCAGAATCTACCCATTCTTCTCTAATCACCGTGACTTCTTCATGGATGTCTCCCTTGATGAGCACCTCAAGACTTAACAAAATATTTCATATGCTTTCATAATAATATAATAATTACTGAGTAATAATCAAAGAGTAATTGATAATTAACAATTTCTACTCAACTACAAAATTTTCAATTTAATTATAAAAGGCAATATTTTCTCACTATAAGTCAAATAATTCAAACATATGAAAGCAAATATTAGCCTTCTCCAACTTTTTTCCATCCTTCACATCTGAGGTAACCAAAGCTAATACTCAATGTCCAATTTTATAAATATATAGAAATAGAAATATGTATGGGCTACTTTGTAGTTAGTGTTATATAGATATAGCATTATTATTGTTTTTTCCCTAATAATATCTTATCTCTCTCTGTCTCTCTCTCTATATACCTATATCTGTCTCTATATATCATATACATAGTCATATATGTCTGTATATATATCCAAGTCAGTGAATGTATTCGTTCAGATATTAGTTTGGTTGCTGTATCAAAGACATTATATCAAAATACAGAAACTCAGTGATTTAGAGATCTGTAATGATTAATTTTATATGTTAGTTTGAGCCAATGGATGCCTAGATTACTAATAAAATGTTATTTCTAGGTATGTTAGTGAAGGTTTTTTTATAGATTCAATTAACATTTGACTTGGTGAACTGAGAAATGCAGTTAGTCCTCCCCAAGATAGGAGGGTGTCATCGAATTCGTTGAGGACCAAATAGAACAAAAGGGTGAAGGAAAGGTGAACTATCTTTCTCAGCTTGCGGTGAGATATCTGTCTTCTTCTGTCTGTATGTCAGTGCTGAGGCTTTGAACTTGACCTGAATGATACCTCTGACTTTCTTGGTACTCCAACCTGCAGATGGAGATGATAGGACTTCTCAACCTCCATGGCTGCATAAGCCAATTTCTGTGGTAAATTCCCTCTCTCCTGTTTTTCTTGCTGGTTGTGTCTCTGATAAAGCCAAACTAACATAGTATTTCTCATGTAAAAATGGGGTAGGTGAGCCAGGACTGGTGTGGTACTTTGACTATATTGGGGACATAGTTGCTTTTTGCCTTGCTGCTCAGCCACTTTCAACAACCCCTGTTCCTTCCCTCATGCTCCTTTTCAGTCATTTGAAATAAAGGTCATGGAGGTGAGAACATGATCACAGCCACCAGAGGAAGTCACTCACATCCACCAGAGAAAGTAGACATTATTAATACAGTTTTATAAGGAAAATGGAGCTCACAGACTTGCCAAAGCCACAGATCTTCCTGTCTGTTTTGATCAAGTCTTTGGCAAAGGTATTAAGGAGGATGCTGCATTTGTGTTTGCTGAAGGACAGCTAGTAAGCTTAATTCTCTGAATCCAACCAGCACCAATTCAAATAACACATGCTCAAGGTAACATGAAGAACCTAGATTGTTCCATTATCAAAGATAGAAAAGCTTTAATGGGGAAACCTAAATTAGGACACACAGTCTAACTCCAGAGACCTCATATAGAAAACTGCGGTGATAGACGAGATCCCAAAGCTGATGAGGATTATAGATAAAAGTCAGCCCTTTTCTTTCATGGGGTGGGATACACAGTCTCCCAAGAGTGCCATCTGCAGCCTGACTAGATCTGACTTAGTGTTTAATGACTTTCTTTACCCACAAACCCCCAGGCTTCAACAGAATTTACCCATCACTGTTCCCAGCATCCATTGTCATTGGAGTGCTTTATTTTCTGTCAAGGAACTCCAAACATTTCCAACAGCTAATATATATACACATACATATATATACACACATATATACACATATACACATATATATATACATATATATACACATAATTTAGGTTTTGCCCACCAAACCCTGACTGACTACAATGACAGTCTTTATCTGCCATAATGTATGCACGTTGATGCACTTAGCAATTCCTCCCTCCTCACCCCAATCTCTTGGAATGTGAAAAATGTGCCTATTAAGTATCATAATCCTTTTTACTCTGAGTGCCTTTTTCCCCTGGAGACCTGCCAGTGCTCTCCACTAATGGCCTATTTTTAAGAGTTCCCTTGAGACTGGAGATGGCACACAGGCTTAAATCTAATGCATCTGCATCCATCCACATTTTAAGCAGTCCTAATGTGCTCAGATATAAACTCTGTGAGCTGGGCTACCCTTACTCTGCTTTTTTACTCTGCCCTAGCAAAGTCCTGATTTAAAAGGTGCCCCTCGAACCCAAGCTGAAGCTGCAACTATTATGACATATGTGACCATGAGTTGATGCTTCATCTCCTGAAGTAAGCCACCAGCCTTTGACCTATCTGCAAATCTTCTCTGGAAAATGTGTGGTTTTTCACAGGTGTAAAGGGAGAAAAATAGAGAAGGAAGACTGAAAATCTCAGAACTATAAAAGGAGAATCACAGACATTTTTCTCTTGAATTATTGTTTTGAATGTGTGGTTTTAAAGATGCATTGATCCTACTTGACAGTCCACACAACAAAAATTTCCTTTCCTTTCTTAATTCTTTTCCCAGAGTTCCTTCCAGTTGTTTGCTAACATCCAAGGTACGAGATTAGATGTGTACACAATTCTGAGTTTTCCAAAAGTGGAACCCATGGATGCTTGCAAGATATCAGGGTGTGTTTCTATGAGCTTGATTCGAGGTAGTGATTTTTGCAGTTATACACACAATAAAATATTTACCTGGAAAAAGAAATAAAAATAAAGTCAGAGATGAAGTCCCATTGAATGTTTCATACTCTGTAAAGATCCTGTGATTCACCCAGTGGGTGGTTTTGAGTTAATCATTAAGCCAGTGGTGGGAATTACTTTTTTCTGATTGATTGTGAATGTCTTACACTTGAGGTGCCAGGCAGGAACACTAAAGAGAGAAGTGAAAGGATAAAAGAACAAATAATTGGAGATATTTTTCCTTCTACACATAAACCTTTTCTATCTTCACACCATGGGAGAGCTAGGCCATCAAAACCCCAGTTATAATTAGTGTCAGTGAAACCAGGAGCTTTGGGGAATGTCTGTCCTGAAAAAAAGAAGAAAAAAAGGCAAGGGTGCTAAACCTTGATAAATTTTGCAAAAGGTAAGACCAAGAATTTTTTAAAGTTGAAATACAGAATATCATGTATGCACTGTGAGACTCATAGAGCCCTACTTGTGAATGCCTGATCAGTCACAGAAAACAGAGGTCTCGTAATTCAGTGTTGTCACCCAACTAGTCACATTAGTTTTGAGAGTTTTACTCAGAGGATTAACTTCTTACCATCACCAGATGTAGCTACCAGAGTGGAATTCTTACTGTGTGCTTCTCCAGAGGCAGAGAAAGCCCAAAAGAGTTATAGGAGAGAGGAGGCTAGAGCTAAGTGGACAGTGCGCCAAGCACTTGTGCTCCCACAGAAACCTTGCCTGCATTAGTAGGGTAGTCTGCCTTCTCTGGCTCCGGTCCACCCAATGATGCAATTTGGTTTTCCCTTTTTGCAATAAAATCCAGTTGACCACAGGGTACTCATTCTGCATTTATTGCTGAAATGTAGGCAAATCAGTCCATTTACCTGCTCTAAAAATAGTGATCTAAGGTTGTACTAACAGAACATATAAGAATATGAGACCCATAAAACATGTGGAAATTTCTGAGATTTTCTGGCAACCAGGAGCCAGAGAATAGGTCATATTGTATTTAATAATCAGTTATTACATTATTCATAATATGTGTATTGTATTATATTACATTTAATATAAAATGACATATACAATACTATATGATGATCCAGTTATATAACTCTATACCTTACACAGTATTTTTTGGATGCTCACTCTGGCAGTACATACATAAATATTTTTACTAACATTGTATTAACTGGGAAGTAGTTTTGTTTGTGGGAAAGATACAGTATGGAATAAACAGCACTGTATTTTCAATCTGAGACACATTTTGGCAACTCTGGAACCTCAGAAACTGAACATTTGATTCCTCTAACTTCTTTTTTGTAGGTGATAACAGCCAGCTATGAAGCCTGAACGAGATATGCTATTCGAATCATTAGCACAGTAGATGGTTTAAGGAACACACTTTGAGAACCAGTTACTATCATCTTATATATTTAGTTTTCTGAAATAGGACATAAACTTTCCATGCATACTGATGTGCCCCATTTTTATATTTTAATCCCTGCCAAGATTGAAAAATTAAATATTTGACAAAATCTCCTATCTTGAGTTATCAATGCTTTTGAAATTCTGCTGTGAGTGGTATTTTTAGTCCTTATAAATTTTAACTCAGTGTGGAAATACAGTTGACATATCTGTTTGCTTTTTTTTTTTTTTTCATCTTCTGCAACTCTGATTTTTCAACTCTTTCTTTTGCGGTGTTTGTTGGCTCAAGTATAAGAGCAACAGTGTAACAAGTTCATCCGCCAAAGCCAAGAACAATCAGAACAATCTTATTTTTCCTCTCCATCTACCTGTCCAGTGGTACTCTGTGGGACTAATCCCTCCCTTGCTCCCGGACCAAGCCTGTGGCAGGACCCATGATTCTTTTGGTGCATCTCAGCGGGAAGTAAAGACACAAGTCACTAACAAGCGTTCTCCCTGGGCCCCGGTCACCAGAATTTGTGCACCTCCAAGTTCCCAAGCAGGCTTCCAGAGGTGCCTGTAAGAATAGATGTTACTTTTGAAAATTTCTGCATCTTGCCGGGCATGGTGGCGCATACCTGTAAGCTTCAGCCTATGAAGCGGCTGGGCCTAGGGATCACGGTTCGAGTCCCACTCGGGGCAACACAGTGAGACCTAATCCCAAAAAAAGCTGGGCGTGGTGGCGCATGCCTGTAATCCCAGCTACCTGGGAAGCTGAGACTGGGGATTGCTTGAGCCTGTAGTACCCCGGGCAACGTGAGCCTGCGGTTCCGTGGGCAAAAATAGCGAGACCTAGTCTCAAAAAAAAAAAGAAAAGAAAAGAAAATTTCTGCATCTTGGAGCCTACGGAGAGTCCCAGAAGTGTCGGAGCAGGAGTGTCTGTGGCTCAGGCTGGGCTTTTTACCATGGACTACAAGATATGCAAAAGGTGCCCTTTAACTTATTTTGGTGGTGGCAGCAGTCAGACTGGTGTGGGCTGGCTCAGGGTCAGCCCACCTCTTAAGTGATAACAAATTCTCTGGTCACGTCTAATGAGGAGTCTTGATTAAACTGTTATCTCATTTAATAGTCAGTATGCTCCATTTTACTTAACACCAACTTGGAGAAAGTAGGGTTCAACTTCTCGCCCTTGCCAGAACCAGCTGCTCTTCAATCCTGTTCACCTGAATGACCGGCGACTCCACAGTTGACAGGGTTCAGGTCCCAGGAGCCAATAGTTAGAGCCAGGAAAGGTGCAGCTTCACGAGCTCAGATGCCCTCCGGCACTGGTGTCTTCGATGGTGGCAATATCTAGAATACTGCCTACAAAAATTAGATAGCTACGGCCTACATTTCTAAAACTGTAATTCAGCAAGAGTGTGTGTGACCTGAAGCTGTGGTTGTGAGGCTACAGGTGGTGGGCAGTAACGAATGTTGATATCGCCACCAACTGGACACCGAAAGTAATGCAATATCTAAAGGAACTGGGCAATTTTCTAGGATTCAAATTCATAATTTTTTTTGAGACTAGGTCTCCCTATTTTTGCCCGTGGAACCGCAGGCTCACATTGCCCGGGGTACCGCAGACACAGCAATCCCCAGCCTCAGCTTCCCAGGTAGCTGGGATTACAGACGCTCGCCACCATGCCCAGCTATTTTTTTGGGACTAAGGCTCACTACGTGCCCCTGGCAGGACTCAAACCGCGATCCCTAGCCGTGGCTTCCTAGGCTGCCACCTACAGGCATGCGCCACCATGCCCGGCCTCATATTCATATTGGAAAAAAAGGCGATTGATGCTGCAGGCATACGGTTTTATTAAAAAACCGTTTGATTTTATTAGAAACAACCAATGGGGCTGAACAATGGAGCGAGAGAGAAGGAGGGGAAAGAAGGCAGTGGAGGCAAAGGACACAAAAGAGCAGGGTGGTTAACAGGTGTTAGGGAAGTGGGAGAACCCTGGGGTACACAATAATGTAATATAAATATAAATACACGTATATATGCAAAATTTAAGAAACTAAATTAAAAAAAAACCATTGCAGAGATACTTGACAATGTCTGTGGGTATCTCTTCTATTCCCCATTATACATTCCCAAAAATAATAATCAGTACATTGGGAAAAAAAATATTGGCAGACACACACAAAAAATTTTTGATTTTTAAAAAGAGGCAGAATGGAGACTAGCTAAAATGTACATATGTGTGTCTAAAAATTTTCAGTTATCGAATCACATTACCAAAAGACACAAAGAAAACAATTCCTCAGGCCGGGCATGGTGGCTCATGCCTGTAAGCTTCAGCCTATGAAGCGGTCGGGGCATAGGGATCGCGGTTCGAGTCCCGCCTGGGGCCCGTAGCGAGACCTAGTTCCAAAAAAATAGCTGGGCGTGGTGGCACGCGCCTGTAATCCCAGCTACCTGGGAAGCTGAGGCTGGGGATTGCTTGAGTCTGTGGTACCCC
>PVHY01013957.1:0-39831 GCA_004024945.1 Uropsilus gracilis
AAAAAAATACTGAGTCTAAGCCAAAAAACACTGTGTTGATGTCTATATTCTACCTTGGACAATCTATTCTAGGTTTCATGCTCTTTTGGTTCTTATGTGAAGAGTATCTTAGACAATCTATTCTAGGTTTCATGCTCTCTTGGTTCTTATGTGAAGAGTGGAAAAACAAGTTTGAGCCAAAAACAGAGCTGGCATAGTAATAAAAATAGAAATTAAAATGGTATATACCTATTTCCAAGAGTCATTAAAAGGAAGTTTTACTTGGTAAAGACAATGGTATTTAATTTAGATATTAGAAACAATAATATTGATCTACTAATAATTGGTACATCTGACTAAATGTTTGGAAATTATTATTATTTTTTTGACTAGGTCTAGCTATGTTGCCAGGGGTAGTCCTGATCCTGCAGACTCAAATGATCCTCAGCCTCAATCTCCCAAGTAGTGGGATTACAGGCACCTGCCACAGCACCCGGCTGCCTTTTCAAGACAAGGTCTACTATGTTGCCCAGGTAGACTAAAACCCATAACTCAAGCAATCCCTGGCCTTTTGCCTCCCAGCATTTAGATTACAAGTGCAAGTCACCACACCCAACCTTGAAATTATCTTTATGCAGCTGACATTGTAGTCCTAAAATGAAATTAAAATCTGGTGACTATGTATTCTTATTACAAACACAGATCTAACACAGGTGTACACAGGATTACATTAAGTTTGCCTTTATGTCTTCTATCTTCTGTTATGTCTGCATCAACAGGAAACTATTATTTTTTAATTTAGTAAGGTAAAATTTTTGGAAAAAAATCAGAAAAAATGTTGAAAAAATTCTCTAATCCTGGCATTTTTGATGATAAAATGGTATTTCATCTAGACATAGTGTTGTAAGTGAATATTTAGTTTCCTTGTCCTCGAAAGGAAATTGCGTTTTCCAACTACAACTTGGGTTGTATATTTGCTGAGGGTTACACATATTTTTAAATACATGTTCCATATTCAAAATTTGTCACCTTTTAAATCAATTGAAACTTTCTTTTCACAGCAGGACTTTGTTGATAACTTTCCTGTTTTGAATTGTCAATCTACATTAAAACTGACCCTTTTACCTAATCTGACTTAGGTATTTTAACATTAAAAAAAAAAACATTAAGCAGAGCATATGTTGGGATGTTGACCTAATTTTTAAAACTTCAGCAACATCAGTTACATTTTGACAATTAATACAGCGTAAAGCTTCCTTCAATATGCTTCAAAGGGGCATGAAGGTGGAATCAGGAAAGACCTTTGAAAGCGGAAATTAAAAATTAATAGAGGTGATCATAGGTCCAAGAGACTATATTTCTATTTTCTTTTTATTCCTGTTCTAGCTCCTACTAAGAAATCCCACACAGAGAAGTTAATCACAATTCCACCAGAACTTGTCTCAATCTTTTCATGATGACTCGTCAACAGAAAGTGTGTAGTACAGAGTTCAAAAGCGAAGTCAAAGTTAAAATGCTCTTCTTAGCTGAAACAAAGCTTAGGAAATTTTCTTATCATTATTCTATCAATTGACGCCAACAATTTGGAATTACATCGTGGTTTTTTAATCTATGGGATCCAAGATGTTTCCAAAGATTTATGTTCTTTCTTCCTCTTCACACAATCAGTTCAAAAATGGCATGTAGGTATTATTTCCACTGTAAGCGAGTATACATCATATCTATGGGTTTACAGAGAAGCTGATCCTGTGCCTGGCTAAATTTAGAAAGAAGGTACCACTGTGCATAGACATTTGGTCTAGATAATTACCAGAGAGTTTTAAGCTTTGTTGTACAAGCTAATGAAAGCAAATGTAACCCTCCACCACAGCAAAGACCTGGCACCCTTAAGAATCTCTATACCCAGTATATAATTGATGCTTTTCCAAGCGAAACACCTGCTCCTATAACACACAAAATACACTCATATCTACAAACAGTAATCAGGTTACAGAAGGAAGAAAGTGTGGAGAAGACTCCCTAAGGCAGCTTGAGCTCTGTACAGAATGTAAAATCTAGTACTTTTTCTAGGATCAGAGGTGAAATATTCTACTGACAGTAATAACTAGAAATAAATCCTGAACCTTGTCATTTTGAAGATGCATTTAAAAGTTACCTTTAGAAATGCTTATAAGTGGGAACAAATGCATGTTCTTTATAACTATCAAAGAAAAATGATATAATATTTTATAAGGAAGAATAATTTAAGGAATATACCATAAGAACATATTAAGAAGGAGATAATCAGGTTACTGGAAAATGAATCCCACACACAGAATTATTTTATACATCTTGCTTGCCTTGCTTCAATTTGAGTTGTTTCTAACATTTAAAAATTGGAGAATTTCATGCAAACAATTTCTGTCATCTCTTAAAAACTGGAGGACCTAAACAACCTTTAAGTGAATGAATGGATAAACAAAATTGTTATATGTGCGTACACACACATACACATGGAGATGATATTTAACCAAATTCCATCATTTGCAAACAATCTGGATGAACTTTTTTTTTTACTCTAGGTGCTGCTATTTTTTATTTTTGCCTGTGGAATCGCAGGCTCATGTTGCCCAGGATATCAAAGACTCAAGCAATCCCCAGTCTCAGCTTCCCAGAGAGCTGTGATTACAGGCATGTGCCACCATGCCCAGCTATTTTGGGGGGACTAGGTCTCACTACATGAGAGACCTAGTCTGAGCCCCCAGTGGGACTCAAACCGAAATTCCTGGACCTGGCCATGGTTTCCTAGGCTGCCACCTACAGGCATGCACCACCATTCCTGGCCCAAATTTTTTTTTTTTTTTTTTTTTTGAGACTAATCTGGATGAACTTTGAGGGCATTTCAAGTGACAAAAATCAGACAGAAAGAAAAGCATTTTATTTGGTCTCTTAAAACTTCAGATTCAAATTGAATAGAATGATGCTTACCAGGGTCTGAGGGCTATATGAAATAGAAAGATGTTAGTCAGTGAGAAACTTTCATTTATAAGATGATTAAGTCCCAGAATCTAAGGTATAACATTAATTAAAAATACTGTATCATATACTTGAAGGTACAATGAGAGAAATGTTTTAATGTTTTAACCATAGCATCAAGAATCACAAATATATGAAAAGGATCTGTTTATTAACCTATTACGTAGAACATTTGCAAATTATGTGTACTAAATCATATTAAACACCTTAAGGTTGCATAATGTTATTTAACAACATATCGAGTAAGATTAGAATAAGTAAAATATATATACTTTTTTAAAACTGGAGAACTTAGAATTAGTGGCCCCAAATTCTTTAATGTTCATAAGACACTCTTACCATACACTCTATACATTATCTGCGTTGCTTGCCACTTGGGCATTTGAGTTTGAAGGTCCTATTCTCCCTGGAAGTCACTGGGAGGCTCCAAATTTACAAATACATGTACATATATATATATACATGCATACATATGTATACATATATTTACAAAATCACTGTCTATGCGATTTACTGTATATATGATAGACATATATGTATGTATGCATACATATATGCACACATGTATGTATACACATACAGTACATACCCAGTAGTATTGCATATATACCTGTGTGCAGGTATATACACACACATACACATATATGTATATCACATATATAGTAAATCACATAAACAATGATTTTGTAAATGTATGTATTCATATATGTGTATATATGTACATATATGTAAATTTGAAGCCTCCCAGGGACTTCCAAGGAGATCAGGACTTTCAAGCTCAAATGTCCAAGTGTTAGTTCTCAGATTATTACAATTACAGTTCATCACTACTTCTGCCTGTAATGAACCCAGAAAGAGCTGCCATAATATAACTTATGTAATGTTAATATACAAGTATTGCAATACCTACAACAACTGAGTCAGCACTTTCTCCCACAAAGATTTAAAATTGTCACATACACAAATGTGCTCTTTCTGATTACAAGAAAGACCCCTGGTTTTGTATTCAATAAAATGATGTCAGTGTTATGGTTTGTCTTCTGAAGCAAGCAAAAATTTCTTTTCATTTAGAACTAGTCATAAGAAATTTAAACCAATAACTATTTTCCATGCCACTGAAGTACCTAATCTGTGACAGTTATATACAATAAATTTTCATAGCACTTTCAGCCTTTACTGTCATTTCACATACTACAAGTTTTTCATTCTTCACCATAAATTCTGGAAATGTCTGAAAAATCTCTGAAGGTGAACATAACTTTTGCCCAAGAACAAAAACGTAATGTGAAAATTCATGAGCAGATATCATTTCTCTTTTCTACTAGTAATAAATACCTAGATTATAGGAAATTGAACACAATCAGTTATAGAGAACTATGTTAAGAATTCAGGTTTGGAATTAATATCCAGGTAACTACTCTGGATTTGGTATTTAATAACTCTAAACTTTGAACATTTTAATAAATATTTGAGCTTTATTTGCTTATCTGTAAACATCCATAATTGTATTATGCTACATGACTATTGTGAACATAAATAATATCTTATATGGTGGCTGACATAGGAGGGATTCAATAAATAATTCTGAATAGAATTATATACTAAGATCAATAGGAAATGATACAAAATTTGAAACTACTTCAAATAATGAGGATATTTTAATCTAATTTTCTCTTTAAGAATTCAATAATATGTAGAAAAAAATGGAAGAAAAACTTAGATAATTGAACACATATGTTCTAAGACTGTGATAAAGTAGCCAGAATGAATCTTGAAAAAAACAACTATGGATGAATTCAATTATTCCTTTTGTGTTCTGAAAAAAAATTAAAAACCATGTCATACTTATTTAGGATATTTTCAATATTTGAAAAACTCAAGAACATTGACAAGTGGAAACATTCTAAACTGATAAATTTTTCATAAAATTTTTGAAATATTTTTTTAAATACTTGGACTGTTGCAACCTTTTCTCTTGTAGCAAAGTTGACAATTTTTCCTACCCTTCAGCATTGCTATAATTCTCTTACTAGATAATGAGAAACAGGTGTACATGAATCAAGACTCATTAAGATGAAAATCAACTGAAGCTCACATCTTTTTTTTGTGCATTGTAACAGATACAGAGCTCTCATATCCAAATAAGTATCAGTGGTTAATTTATTGCTAATAAGAGGTCCTTTTTACAAAATTTAATGTAGGTTTTATCTATGAATTGTGTTCTTATAGATTACAATCAAACTGTATATCCTGAAATCTTCACATACTTCCCATTTTACAGTGGTAGCAATGCAGTGCTCTAAATCACTTCTGTAATATTCAATGGCTCATATGTCTTACTATCTTTTTAAAATTCTATGATTACATACACTGTTTCACATTCAATTATTCAAAACATCTAAGTCAAATTGATAGTGATTTTACATCAAAGTTTAATGAAAGAACTGAAGATTTAGGTAAATATGTGGTTGTAAGATTTTTATTTTTCAGTTTATAGTTTGTTTCTGTTTTTTACATAAAAATCCAAAAGTTGTTAGTTTTAAGAATTACTTATAAAGGTAAACAATTTTTTCCTTGAGAAAATTCATCTTAGAGAAGAAATTTGCTTTTATTTGCATCTGAATGTTTTTCAAATTCAAAGATTATAATTATACAACAAAAGATGATCAAATTCTATTTTAATATTATTGCTAATAATTTAATTGCTTTTGTATTAGCTTAATAGTTTACATTTTATAATTTCATATGGCAAATGCTATATGCTTCTGATTGTTCTTTTTATTGGCTATCAAATTGTCTTGCTGTTACTCATGCACATAAATTAGTTGTATAAATAAATACTTTGATCTTCATGGAAGTATGCATATGTTATGGTCTTCCCATTGTTTCTACTTAATTTACATCTGTACTTGGCATATTTTCATAAAACTAGTATATTAAATACATTCTTAAAATCTTTCTCACTCAAGCAATTTTGTAAAAGTTTTGTAAACTACAAGATATTTATGCATAACAAAAGAAAAATTATTTACTGCATGCAGAATGAAGCAACAGTATTTACTTATTCTGATACATGGAAGTTGTGTAAAGCAATTTTTCATTTATGTGACTATAACAGTAGGGGCTAGAAAAAATAAAGCTAACATAGAGGAAAAAATGATAGTCAGAAGTGAAATTATCCAGAATGTATCCCTCGTAAATTAACTCCTTATGTGGAAGTATAATGTATATTGCTCAAGGAATATAGAATCTTAATGAATATTACATTTTCACATACCTTTTTGAGGAACATGTTTTGTGAACTGTACTACAGCATACATTCTGGTATTTGTGACAAAAAAATACAAGGAAAAAAATTGAAAAGCAAATCCTGAAATACTGTGATTTATTGTTATTGGTTATTCTTATACATATGTTGATCTGTCTTTCTAAAACTATGTACAATTAATGCCTCTCTATTTTATTAAAATCCATTCATAAATGGAAGCATTCCCAAGTCTTCTGTGTGATTCTGGGACATCTGCCACCCCTTCAATCAACTGACAACCAATGAACAGTCAGCACCTTCTCTTTAGAGAATACTTAGAGTAGTATTAACTAATAATTCCTCTTAAAATATATTTAAAGTCTGAAAACATTTATACATAGATCCTAAGAGAAAGAGTAGCCCATTTACTTTGAGTGTCACTATCTCAAAGTTGAGAGTAGATCAGCAGTCTCTCCTACAACTCTATTGTATTCTCTTTCATGGTTTCTACTTAACAGAAAGGCTTATATTATATTAAATAATTAATATAATCTTTTTTCTTGAATTTCTTGCATCTTTGGATCACAGAATATTGTTATTTTGATGTCTTAAATTACACTAGTAAGACTCTCCAGATTATTTGATTTTAGAGATGTTGAAAGGTGAAAAATAATTTTCTTGATTTTGGAGATGTTGAAACATAGAAAAGATTTTATGTAAAAACCATATGTTACAACTATCCGGCAGAATTAAAGATGCTTCCATAATTATTTCATAAAATTTAGTTGTTCTGGGAAACACAGAAAGGAGTGAATAGAACCATTTTTGTTGAGTTTCCTTTCTGGTTACCGTGCAAATTGATAATTCTGTTTCATGTTGCTATAGGCCTCTGTGCTTTGCCACACATTTTCCATGCCTTTTTCATCTGCTTAACTCACTCTAATTTTACTTTGGGGATTATAAGTGTGGATGATTAGAAGCACTTTCCTCAGAACTAGAAGTTTAAACAGTGTCAAAAACACTGACCATAATAGCACCCTGAAGAAAATATAAGTTTTTTCCTCCCAGATTCTGAGAACATTCTCAGAAACGGTGCTTCCAAACCCAGTGACCCAATAATTCAAGTGAGTTTTTTTAATTAAATTCTGTGAGTTACTTTACTATTTTACAACAATCCCCTTCCTGCTTCACTTACTTGCAACTTATGGAATCTGAGTGAAATCTACCATCATGAATAAAAGTTTTTTTCATGCAACACGATTTCATGGTCATTTAGTTATTATGACACTGAGGTTAAAGTTCAGTGAAAACAGCAAATTTAATTTACTTGGGCATCTGAAAACATAAGTCTATCAGTTTGGTTTAATTTTTCATTTATTAGTGAACTAATAATTTTAGTATTTAAATTTTGAGTATTCTATTGTTTATAGGAATTCTTAGCAGCAAAGATATCATCTGGGAACTTGGCAGAAAAGCAGATTTCACCTAAGATCTACTAAATTAATCTGCCTTTTTAAAAAATAAATTTTACCATTCTCAAATACTAAAGTTTGAGGAGCACTATAAACACAGATGTGTATTTATGTGTATTTGTGAACTGAATACATGAAATAGAATACTGTTTGCTATACAAATCTACTATATCTCTTATAGAAAGATCTCCATGGTTATTATAAAGCACACTTGGAAAACATTTTAAAGTGACTACATATATTCAATCAAAAATGCCTTGTTCATTATTTTTAATAAAAACCTTTCAATAGAATAGAATAGAAACCTAGACAAATTCTTTTTGAGCAGAGATATTGTGGAATGCTAAGGAAATGTGAACAGAAACCAATCAGAAGTTTAGTTTCAAATACAACTAATTTTAGTAAATGAAGCAATTCATAAATTATACAGACACTATATAAAAACATAAACTTACTCTTCAACTCATTTTATAATTATAAATTTGAAATAATATTTTCAAAATCATTTTAAAGTGTGAAGATTAATTTCATAAAGTATTCTATGTTTTTGCAAATATTTTTTCTATACATATGCATTGTGCTGGTGTGCAGATATTTATTTTTTTATATGTAGTTATAGCTATAGCTAGGTGAAAGTTCTCTTTATAAATATAGATACAGAAAGAGAGATTTCTATAGGTAGTAGTATAAATCATAGGTATAAATCTATAAAAGGTGTCATACACTTCTTTGTAAAGATAAAATATTTTCTTATATATACCTGAAATCTATATGTATCCACCCATTTTCTAGTAACTGAGAGCTGACCTTTTCAATTCATGATAAAGCCAGTTAATTCAGACACTCCTTAAAATATTCAAATATGTCTTTAAATTCCAAGAACTTACGTAACAGTAAGAGAACTCTGAGACTTGATCATTGCTTCATGCATTATATATTGATATGGTCAGCAGATTGGTTACCCAGGTTATACCTAGGGCTTACTTTCAGAGCTCTTTGCAGTAAACCCACTCTCAATCACATAGACATGTGTTTGCTGGCTTCTCCACTGAAACCACAGGGACTCTGAGATTGGAAGTGGTCCCTTTCCCTGGACACTCACAGATAGCCATTTCTAGTCTGCTCTGCTGTACAGCCACAGTGACATGGAGAATTTTGAGGGTACTTTCCTTTCTTCAGGTCCCTAGAGAGGAGATAGGGTGTAGATTTTTCTTATCATCAGGCATCTAAATTTATCTAGTTTTATATTGATCACTACTGCCAGCACAAAAGGAGCAGAAGGAGAGGGGATCTAGTAGATTTTATCAGTGTCCAACATTTTTTGTTACTTTCTTATCGAGGATATGAAAATCTACTTAATCCTTTCTACTCAGATCCTACATATCTTATTTTGTTATTATGGAAGATAATTACGCAGGTTATATATTGAATATAGTGTGACTATGCATTTTGCTTTTACTGCTTAGGACATAGGGTCCTTCATATTTAAATAAGACATCACTTTATTTTGTAAAACAATTTTCTTCAAGTTTTGACTTGCCACATCTGACTTACCTTTTTTTAGAACATGTCAAAATCTACATGCTGCACTTCTTGAAATAATTGATTACATATAAGCTCCTGAATTTTGAGTCAGTTTTGTTCTCAGAACAATTCCTACTTGGTTACAATAAAGTCTGAGTCACTCTGGCTCAGTTTATAATTATTTTTTAATAATTTATTTATAAATAAATTTCACATCTCTGTGATCTCTGGGGTTTCCCTCCCTGACCGTTCCCACCCTGTCCCACACCCCCCCCATGTTGTGTACTTCAATTTGGTTGTTGGCTTGTTTCATATTTTCTTCATGGATTTTTGTTTATCTTTCCCATGTCCCATATATTAGTTAAACCATTTGGTTTCTGTTTTTTTTTATACTTGTTTATGCTAATGTGAATTCTTCTAAGTCTATCCATGTTATCATAAAATCGTCCAATTTGTTATTTTTAATTGATGAGTAATATTTCATTGTGTATATACACCATATCTTTTTCATCCATTCATCTGTTTTTGGACATTTCAGTTGCTTCCATGCCTTTGCAATTATAAACAGTGCTGCAATAAACATCCAAGTACAGGTGTCCATTTGTACCCACATTGAAGTCTCCTTTGGGTAAATTCCCAGGAAAGCAATTGCTGGGACAATTTTCATTAATTTGAGGGCCCTCCATACAGCTTTCCATAGAGGTTGGACCAGTTTACATTCCCACCAGCAGTGTAAGAGTGTCTCGTTCCCTCCACATCCTCACCAGCACCTGTTGTTGCCCGTTTTATAGATATGGGTCATTCTTACTGGTGTAAGGTGGTATCCCATTTTTGATTTGCATTTCCCTTATTGCTAGTGACATTGAGCAATTCTTCATGTGCCTGTTGGCCATTTGTATTTCCTCTTTGGAGAAGTTCCTTTGTAGTTCTTCACCCCCATTTTTTGATTTATCTCCTTTTTTTTCCTTTTAATTGTGTGAGTTCCCTGTGGATCTTGTTATTAAACCCTTATCACTCTTGTGGAGGTCATAATTTTTTTCCCATTCAGTTGGGCTTCTTTTATTTTTTTTCTTTCATCTCTTTTGCTGTATAAAAGCTTTTTTGTTTCATGTAGTCCCATCTGTTTATGTTTTCCTTCAATTTTTTGCCATCAGTAGATTTTTCCAGAAAGGGGTTTCTGAATTGCACTTCCTGGAAGGTTTTTCCCAAGTTATTTTCTATGTATGTTATGGTTTCATGTCTGACATTTAAATCTTTTATCCATTTGGAGTTGATTTGTGTACAAGGTGTGAGGATGTTGTCTTGG
Organism: Uropsilus gracilis; assembly: GCA_004024945.1. Taxonomy (NCBI): domain Eukaryota; kingdom Metazoa; phylum Chordata; class Mammalia; order Eulipotyphla; family Talpidae; genus Uropsilus; species Uropsilus gracilis. The sequence continues at coordinate 10,544 of PVHY01013957.1, forward strand.
TCCATTTTTTTTGCAGGTCTTAGTCCAATTTTCCCAGCACAATTTAGTGAAGAGGCTATCTTTGTTCCAATGTAAGCTTTTCCCCCCTTTGTCAAAGATTAGTTGACTATATATGGGTGGTTTTGTTTCCAAGCACTCAATTCTGTACCATTGGTTTGATTGTCTGTTGTTGTACCAGTACCATGCTGCTTTAATTATTATGGTTTTGCAGTATAACTTAAGGTCTGGAATAGTTGGCCCTCCATTCTCTATTTTTTTTTTTTTTTTTTGGCCAGGGGGCTTTTAGAAATTCGAGTTTTTTTTTTTTTTTTTTTTTTTTTTTTTTTTTGTTATTCCATATGAACTTCTGTAATTGTTTTTCTATCTCTTCAAAAAATGTCATTGGAATTTTCATAGGAATTGCATTGAATCTGTAGATTGCTTTTGGCAGGATGGCCATTTTGATGATGTTAATTCTTCCAATCCTTGAGCAGGGAATGTCTTTCCATTTCCTATGTCTTCTTCTATCTCTTTTTGCAGCTTTTTAAAGTTTTCTTTGTATAGATCTTTCACGTGCTTTGTTAGCTTTATTTCCAGGTATTTAATTGTTTTTGGTGCAATGGAGTTTTTGTGTGGATTTTTTTGGGGGGGTTCTCTATATAGAGAATCATGTCATCTGCAAATAATGATTGCTTCAGTTCCTCTTTTCCTATTTGTGTCCCTTGTATTACTTTCTGTTGACTTATTGCCCGAGCTAAGACTTGCAGTACAATGTTAAAAAGTAATGGGGAGAGTGGCCATCCTGCCTTGTTCTAGATCTTAATTGGAATGATTTCAGTTTTTCTCCATTTAGGATGCTGTTTGCCATAGGCTTGTCATAGATTGCTTTTATTATATTGAGGTATGATCCCCTAATCCCCATTTTTTCAAGAACTTTTATCATGAATGGATGCTGGACTTTGTCGAATGCTTTCTCTGCATCTATTGATATGATCTTGTGGTTTTTGTTTTTCTCTTTGTTGATGTGGTGTATTATAATTATTTTCATCCATGATGTTTGTATACATGTTCATAAGCAAGATTTCTCTATTTTTCTCTTATTAACTTTGTCTTTATTGGTGTTGCTAAGTGTTGTTATCAATAACATTTATATATCCCTATATTGTCACTAACAAAGGACTAATGAGTAACTTTCCTAATGTACTTTGATTGTAATATAAAATATATTTGATATAATATTCAAAGGATATTAATTTCCCTAAGAAACACCCCCTTTGTCCACTTTTCCTTTTCATTTTATTACTATTAACAGTTTAATACCATTTTGCACTTAAATGCTACATTATTTTATGTCAGCTTATAATATAACACTATAACAATATAACATTATTTTATAAACTAGTATCACTACTTTTTCAAATATTTTATGCATCACTGTTAAAATATTTTTCCAAAAATCTTCATTGCCACATTTTCTTTCTTTTTCTAAAGTTCCATTTTCAAAAGTCATTTGCTTATAAACATTGTGTATTAGTCAGATAAATGTTAAATATATTTTCTGATACTGATGGTAACAATAAAATATGTGTAAAATATGCACTAAATATTAGCACAGAATTAATACTATTTTAATTTTTAATTGTGAATATACTTAGGGACTGCTGGAACATTGTAAGAATCTTCATTAGTTTATTTTTGCCTGGTGTTATAATAATGGGGGATATATTGTAGCACTAGGTGATAGATACAACAAGTTACTTTTTCAGAATTGAAGAGAAAAAAAATGATATTATATATGAAGCAAAACAGTATATTTTTTATTTTATTTGAACATATGCATATTTTTATTTGAGTTGAAAGAAGCAAGTGCCAGTTGTAATTTATAAAACAAAATATGTATATTTATCAGTCACCAAAAATTTGGAATGTTTTAGCTTATATTTCATCTCTAGAAAATTAAATGAATCTTGGCTAATTATAGAGCTCAAATTTCTTTGATTGTACTGAGTCTCATGTTTTTGCAGATTTCATTCATTTAGGAAAAAGAAACCTGCCATTATACATGTGTTGCTATATACATATACACATATGCATAGATGTACACATATCTACATACATATGTACATTTATATACATATGTTTGTCACAATTATATATGACCTCTCTTGTATATATAGTGTGCATGTATATGATCACATTAATATAAACATAAATTTATAGAAATATGCATATAACTTAATGTGACAAAATTTTAAATGCGTTCATTTAAAGTGACTGAACAGAACACATAAAAATCCAGAATGGTGGAAATACAGGAGCAACTCCAATTTCTGAAATATATATGGCACATATATATATATATATATACATATATATATATATAATTTGAAGTATAAGGCAGTACTTATATCTAGCATGAGAAAATATACACAAATCTCCTTGGTTGGATCTATTTTGGTCCGCAGACTGAATTTTTATATCTATGCCTATGTAGCTAAGTTTAGTAATTCTCTCTTCTCTGTTACCAGCTGTAAAACAACAGTTGGAATAAAAAAATAAAAGACTTTCACTGCAACTTGTTTAATATCCATTTTGAAAGTTTAGTTTTATCATGATTCATATGTAAGCTGATTTCTTTTAGGCAGTAGTTAGATTTCCAACCCCACCTCCTCCCTTATGTCTTTGCACTACATATTTAAACTACGAATTACACACAATCCCAGGCTACTGGGGTAGAACCCAAAAGAACTACTGAAATTAAATTTTTATATAGTTTGTTGGAGTAGGGATTTGAAATAAATTAAGTAGAATTTGACAGATGAGTTAAAATAATAATAGCTTTTATAGGCATGGATTTGTACACTGGAAATCATACCCTGTATAATTGTGTGATTTGCTGTTATTTTGAAAAGGGGAATGTAAGCGAAAAGGCATTCCAGACAAGAATAACAGCTTATTGAAGGCAAAAAGGATGAATTAAATGGTTCATATTGTGTAAAAGCAAAACAAAACAAAATGTGTGGCCTCTGATACAAACAGCAGCACAGTATTTATTAAATGTGTAAACTAGGAGATGAAACCAAAAATGACAAAACATTTTAATGGTTTATGTAAAGATCTTTATCACTCAATTCAGTGTATATAAAATACTTTATAGATCTATTTGTTAATTTTCCAAATGTTTTTTTCCATATCTCTAGCATCTAAAAGTCAAAATGAAATAATTTCTTTTTATTTTTCCCGATCCAAATTAATCACAATTTCTCATTCCTTCTATATCCTTATACCATATATCCAATATCCAGGTTGAGATACATCTGCAAACCTTTTTCATTCTCCTAAATCAAGTGTGCCTTTATTTCCACATTATCTACCAAGTTCAGGGCCCTTCATTAGTGCACATTCACATACCTACGACCCTACTCAGTTATTTTCTCATTCTTGGGTTATTTCACATCTGGTATATCTACAGTATCACTGTTACACAGCACATACATTTCTCAAGAATCTTGCAATAAGTTAAATCTATTCAACTTTTGCCCTTGTATAATTACATTTTCAAACTTTTCTATTTTGTCACCTCCTAAATTCATCTTCCCTATTTTATACATACTTAGAAAGAACAAAACTCTCCTTTCTAGGTATCATTAATATGTGGAATGTAAAATAATTAGTCAGATAAAGGCAAGCTGAAAAACTAAGATCTGACAGCCAATAAGAGAACTGAAATATCAAGTGATATTTCAGTCAAGGACAATGGGGAAAGAACAATGAGAGAAGGAAGCACAATGGTCTCTGGTGGTGGAATGTGAATTGGTGATGGGTACACTAGTGGTAATACCTGATGGTGTATCCCAAAACCTCAGTTATAAACAAATTAAATTAAATTAAGGAGTAATAAAAGCTGTGTTGGGATTTATATTCCCACATTCAAAGTCACTGATATTTTTATGAATTATTATTTTGTCCTAGTAACTTGAAACTTGATAGCTCTATGACTTCATTAACTTAATAAAAACAAATTGCTTTTATCAATGTCTAGTTATGTGTTCTGACTAGTTTACTTAGTAACCATTTTTAAGCTAGTTGTGATAATTTTGAACTTTCAATTTCACTTTTCCTCCCAGGCAAAATGTTTCAATGAAAGTTTACAGGTGTGCTACATACATTTTGAATTGTTATGAAAATATGGTAGGGACAGAAAGTACAGATTACATCCATTTTAAATGAAGAAAAATAGTAAGACTTTAGCATACTTGGGCTCTTAATGAAAAGTCATTTAACTAATGGAATTTTCAAAAAGAATATATAGTTTACTGTGAATATTTGTTGGCCAAACTTCTGTTTCTCAACTACAACAATATCACACCACATGAATAGAAAATTAATCATAAATTCAGATTGAAGAGGATTTACATCTTAAAATAACCCAAGTGGAATTCTACTTAAGTAGCATCTGTTTCCACCCACCTCTTCTTCTGGTTTTCTTTCCCCAAAGTGCAAGGAAATGGTGATTAAGGACATTCAGCAATGTTCTATGTACTTCACCTCCAAGTTCAAGGTTTAAGTTAAACTTGTAATGTGAACAACATTATTCTATAAGGAACCGATTATATTTTCTATAGTGAAAATTATTATGTCAAAATAGATCTAATTTTTTTAAAAACGGAAAGTAAAATTCAGCTATTATTTTTTTATGGTAACATTTTCACAAGGTTTAACTGAACATATATTTGTATACTTTTATTTTAATCACAAGTATGGTTTGTTTGTCAAATATAAGTTCTGTTCATTTTTTTTTTGTTTTCCATTGCAGAGATTTATTTTATTTACACATTTTTATTACATATTTTATTTTGCACATGATGATGATCTGAATTCATTCATACTTAGCACACCACCACCAGTAAACTTTTAGCTTATTTACACACAATTCCTAAATTCCTTTTAATGTTTATTGCTGTGGGTTTTTTGTATGTTTTGTTTTTGTTTGTTTGTTTCTTTTTGTTGTTGTTGTTAGTCATTAGGTGTCCAGAACTCTCATAGATATAAGGAAGCATCTAGAAATGTGAGAGCCACTCCTGGTGCTAACAAAAATGGGCTTCCAGGAGCAGCCTGCTGCTTCCAGCTCAGTCCAGCAGCGTGTCCTACAAGCAAAGGAAGCAGGTCTAGATATTGATAGATGAGGTTTTGGTTTTCACAGTGGAATAAGATGGAAAGTGACTTTTTAAAATATTATTCCTTTAGTAAGTCCAAGGTCACCCCAAACCATAAAGTCTATGCTTCAATATCAAAACACTAGTACCTGGTGCTCGCTCAGGTGATTACAAGCATGTAGTCTAAAGAGTAGGTTGCTGTCTCTCAGTCATCAGCATCATGTTGCAGACTGAAATATAGCTTGAGCTCTAAAATCAATAGAACCATGTTCCTTGTTTACCTTGTTTTTCCTTTATTTCCATTTTGTTCTTCCCAAACTTTAAAAGATAAGACACATTTTCAAGTAGAATAAAATATGATAAGTGTCTTTCTAGTTGAAATATAGTGAAGTTATACTTGGACTAAATTTGACTTTTATGTTGGGCATAGCTTCTGGGACATCTTAGAGCTCTAAGTTTCCAATTTGTTTACTGATTTTATTTCCTTTAATCATATTGGCTTCTACTCATCACTTAATAGATATTGGCACTCATTTATCCTTTGGATTTTCCAGGTAAGAAGTAAAGGAGAGAAAAAAATAATCTAATGTCTGAGATTATTTTTCATAATCTAATGTTCTTCTGTCCTACCTTTTTCATATCCACTGGCAATAATGTCAGAATCATTGAGTGAATTCTACTATAAATATTGTAGATAAAGATTCAGATTATTTCTTACACTAAGCCCACTCAAAGTGTGCTCTGTGTGTGTATGTGTTTGCAGATTTTAAAGAAGATATGTTAAAATGTGCACTCTGAGAGTCTTGCTTTGGCTTGGGATTTTGGTGAGAAGGCTGGAGATAGTGGAAAGAACCCACGAAAGTTTAAAAGAGGGTAAATTGTGACAAACTAGTCTAAAGTTTAAACTGTATTTCTCAGTTTTTCTTTTTTAGGTCTGAGAGAGGGGGAGAGAGCTGAGAAAAACTGGTAGCTAATGGGTGTGTATGCCAAATCCAGGAAGGAAACATAAAGGTATCATGAAAATGTAACTATTCAACCAAGTATCCACCTGAGGGGAACTTTTGTTTTCACAGTTACATCACAGGAGAATAAAGAAGGTACCAAAAGTTAATTCCTATACAATCAATCAATAGGCTAAGAAACATATCATTATAAAATTCAGCTAAAGGATTATTATGAAAGGATATAAACTCTAGAGGCATTTGCATGTTAATCCTTTTTGTAAGTATTTATATTCTTTTGCTATAAATTGATGTTCATAAAAGGGTCCCTATTTCTAAAGCATGGGTGCATCAGGAAACTTTTTTCAGTTTTAGACATTAGATCTTAAAAATAGAGAGGATCTGGAGATATTTTTGGTGTTATTGACCACAGATGGAAGTGACCTACAAAAATATCTTTTTTTTTTTTTTTTTTTTGCTATTTGTGCTATTGGATGTATCCAAAAAAGCTGTGTGGAAAAAATAAAAGTACATTCATATCCCAACAATAGCTAACATTTATTGAGTAATTACAATGTGCTAGATAGTAATCTAAATATTAGTTGCTAATTAATTTTGTAAATCTCACAATAACTAGCTATTCAGTTCTCCAAATTATACATATTTGTGAAAGTTTATATGACTCCTGTTCAGTTCAAATCAGTTTACTTTTTTTTTCTGTAACAAACTCAGTTGTACTAAAACCTTAAGTGCTATAATTATAAACAGAGAGCAATTTGATTAAACTAAATTAATTAGATTGAATAAAAGCCAGAAATAAATCTCTGCTAAAGATGAGGATTTCAAGTAAAAATTCAGCATGATGAATCAAGAGATCATGTTATTACAAAATTTTTCAGTAGTATTTCTTTTGGAATGTCCACAAAGTTCATTGACCAATGTTATCTTTATGGTTTATTTATTTCTTCAATCTGTGAATGCATTATTTTGCTATTTATAAAAGAGAAATTAGGTAACAGGGCTTTTAATTAGAGATCCAATTTGTTTAAAATATTGACAATTAATACAATTTGAAACCATTCTCCCTTTCAGACTTCACTGTCACTTACTTGTAGTCACTTCACCAATTGAAGCAACGACTTCTACATCTCTAATTCTACCCTTTCAGACCTGCAATAGTGCCTCTACTCAGCTCCAAAAACTATCACTACTTTTTCGTAAAGCCTTCACTGGGCAAGAGTGCAGACAATGAAAATAATGGCAGTCACCTGAAATTGAATCTCCTCACACAAACCTCTACAAAACACAAGAACAGCAATGATAAACCTCACAAATAAATGAAAAGCATGGCTACAATTGGCCATGCCTTAAACATTACTAGGGGACAGAGAATAATACCATGAACTTCTAATTACTTGTAAGTAGAGAAATAAAAACAGTTTCAACAAGTACCTGTGGTTGATGAAAGTCTAAAATATATATTATTATATGGTAGTTCCATTTTCAGTAGTTTAAGGATCCTCCACACAGCTTTCCATAGCATCTGGACCAGTTTGCAGTCTTACCTCAGTGTAGAAGTGTCTCTCTCCACATCCATGTCGGCACTTGTTGTTGCCCTTTCAGACCAAATTCATTCCAAAAATAAATAAGAAAGCAGAATAATTGTGGCATTCTAAATTAATCTTATAAGCATTTAGTTATAATTTTTAAAATGCACACAAATTTTAAAAACGAATGACAAAAATGACTAAATTGAGAGACAAAAGTACAATGAAAGTCAATCAAACAAAGAAAAGAAATTGAAGAAAAAGATAACTAGGAAATGAAGCAGAAATTAGAAGTTTCCCAAGGGAATATATATTGAAATAAAAATTTAATAAAGGACTCTGACAGATGGTGGGAAAAATAAAACAAGATAGAAAATCAGAAAAGTTTTTCTTTTTTATAAGTAAAAGTAGAAGACTGTAGATGAAATGGTATATAGGTAAGAAAAATTTCTGCCATTTTTGCCATTAGAATTAATAAAAAAATAATAACAATAAAAATGAAATTAAACCAGTAAACCTACATCTGGAAGCTAGCTTCTACGTAGATTTTGAGAGGGCTTGCCTTATATCTAGGAAAATTATACAAAATAAATGACAAGAAATAAGCTAAGAAAATGATCCAACTAAAAGGAATTCCTTAATAAAAATAATAATAAAACCTATAATTGGAATTCCTTAATAAGAATTCCTTAATAATTCCTAAAAAAGGAATTCCTTAATAAAAATAATATTACCTATAATTGAAGTTATAATAGTCTAGCAGTCTTTTATGATAAAAGGATTCACAAAGCAATAGTGAAGTTGAATTTTTTAATGCATAAAGTTTTATATTCAGCTGTCTTTAAGATATTAAGACTATTAACAGTTTCAAGTGTTTAAAAGCCCATGGCCTATTGATATGTTAATTTGAAATAAAAATGTTATTGACAATAGTCTAAAATAGGCATAAATAAAGGGATGAGTTAAAATGGGGCATGATGTATGATAACAAAGGTAAATTAGATTTTTGGTGGCAAGTATAATGTAATTTATACAGATGTTGATTTATATTACTGTAAACCTGAAACCTATACCATAGATAACTTCTTAATTATATACCATAGATAACTTATATATGTGTAAATAAGTGGATAGATATTCTGTGTTTGTGGAGTGGAAGACTCACTTCAGATGTCATTTTGTTCTGATCTGTGTATTCTTTGCAATATCAATATAAATTCCAGGGAGCTGTTCTGTCAATATGGATCTAAAGTTTATATGGAAAGACCAAAGGCATGCAATTCTATTTGATGTATTATTCTCTCTTCATCATTCAGTATGATTTTCTTTTTAAAATAGATTTTCATATTTCCAGATTTTGTATATTAGTATAAAAATGCCAATAGTATCTCTGCAAAGGTAGACTGGCTATTGGAAAATTACCTTGCAAACTATGCTCAAGTGTATTATCATGGGATGCATTTTTGCCATTCATAAAGATAATGGCAGTTTTTTATTTGCATTGCTCTGGAATGCTATTTTAGATCTCAACATTGCATACCCTAAAGGATTACACATGGCTGGTGAAAGCATACTGAGTGTATACAATTTGATTCTCTTCATTACTCAGATGTTCAATATATGTCACGGGAATATACAAACTGAAAATCACAGTTCTCTTGCTGAATATAAAAGACTTATCAATACTGATGATTCTTTTCACTGAGGTTTCTATCCCTGCTGAAATCTTTGAGACAATGGATCAATGGCTGTGTGACATTTGAAAATCCATTATTGTCCCTGAAGACATAACACTGTGTTTTCTTTTTATAGCACAGGACACATCTGAAAAGCTACACCTACTCCCTTTGACTTTTTGTATGAAGAAGGGCCTATTCAGAAATCATGGAATATAAACCTAGAGAGAACCATTTCCTTTGTTATAAATTTTTCTAAAGTCATAATAGATCTCCACAGTCATAGTTATAAAGCTAAATATCATGATGGAATTAAATTAGTAAGTAAAAAAAGTTTAGACAAAACTAGCACTCAAGTAATTTATGCTATTATGAATCCTTATCTTTGCTTAGGAGAGAACCTCTTCTGTTTTATTTACCTCATAATCACTTGCAGAATTTGCTAAATTCCTAGATGCACAAGACCCTTCTCCCTACTCTTAATACATTAAGATTATTTTTGAAATTATATTTTTATCTAGCTCCCTGAGTAATTTTGATGCAGTGAATGTAACTGTCTTGGCACATAGTAGAAATTAAATATTGACTATTAAATACACTAAACATATTAATTAAGACTAATTAATATATTAATTAAAATTAATCAACATATTAAGTTAATTAATTAAAAATAAATATATGATATATATTGACTATTCATTTTCAGTACTTGTAGAGTAAGTGAGTTAGTCAATTTTTTTCCCTCTCTTACCCTGTATAATCAGCACATGGGGTATTCCAAAATCCCCATGGTTATGCTGCCCAATGGTTGTGCACGTCTAAGTGTATACACCTGGACCAAGGAGAGAGGGGATAAAGGGGCTCAGAAAGCAAGAAAACATGCAATGAAAGAGCAATAGAGCATACCAGAGAGAGAAAATGGCCAGGGAATATGTGTGAAGATCCCTTGGGAGCTTGGGGGCGCTCCTGCCTCCAAACCCCCACACCCCCCAACCCAATCAGGTCCTGCCACTGCCCTACTTTGCCTGGTATGTCTGTGTAACTGCTATATGAAAACCTATAAAGAACCTACACAGACTGTTGAGCCTGACATTTGTACTGCAGTTTGTGTCATGAAGAGGCTGCTTCCTTTACAATACAGCACTCACTATGTATGATGTCATCTTATAGAGGTGTTGGGTTCAGAGAATGGGGTCGTAGGCTTACCTCAGGAAAATTTTCAACAGAATTCTCCTTTCAGCTGCATGCAGCAAGTTTCCCCATGAGGCAGAGATAGTTATAGCCAAAAGGACAGGTTTATTAGATAAAAATAGAAAGAGTGGAATGCAAGCACAGACACAAGCAGGCAGAAAAAGCTGCATCTGAAAACAATAGGTTTATTAGGAAAAGGAGAAAGAAAAAGGGAGGCACCTGTGGAGTCACAGGTGGGCTGGAGAACTGCTGCTCCTGTTTTGCAAGGGAAAAGGTTTGTGAAAAGAAAAACCTGCAGAGCCACAGGCGGGTGGGAGAACTCCGTTTAGAAAGGACAGATTTGTTAAAAGAAATAACCTGCAAAGACACAGGCAGGCAGAAGAGCTGCATCTTGTTCAGGCTGAAATTTTACTGATAATTGTGTCCTTCCTTTCAGAGAGGTTCATTCTGTAGGTCAAATGAGCCATCAGGGTGTTTCATGCCCTTCTGCCACTGGCCCCTAGGGCCAGCACTTGTGCTATTGCATCTTCCCGGCAATTGTACATACTTGGGCCCACTGGGTATGCACATCTGTAAGTGGGCACACTTGGGCTTAGGAGGGAGAGGACAGAAGGACAGTATCACCCTTGGGGATGGGGAGAGGAAATATTGCAAAGAAAGCCAGAGGGCAGAGAATGCCAGAGAGAGGCCAGAGAAAGAGCCTGAAGATTCTGTGGGAGGCTGGGAGATTGTTGTCTGCTTGCTTCCTGGTCCCCTGCCCAGCCTTGCCTGCTTGCCATTCAATTGGCCCAGCCTCTGTGCCTGGTTTGTTTGTGTACCTCATTCCTGAAAGAGCATTAAAGCCTCTCAAACCCACCAAGGGCTCCTGGAATCTCATTGTCCATCTGCTTGAATTCATAGAGGAACCTGCTGCGTATGTGCTGCAGTACAGTTCTTTTGTGGAAATGTGATTTATTGTTAGATTAATTATTTTTTGGATGACTAGGTTGATTTTTTTATTGTTAGGTTTTCCCTTCTCTACATTGTCCTTCAATCTTCATTTCCCTACTCTGGTCTTTGTCTCTGGACACTTTCTATAAAAGTCTGACCTTGCCTTAGTAGTTGGCTCCTAAAGGTTTTTCATTTCTTTAGCTGATTTAACAACTTATTCTATCATGTCTAACCCCAACCTCCCGTTTCTGGTCTTGTGATGCACCTGTCCTAAATTTTCTACACCTAGCCTCCATCATGTAGAAGATGTGTTTCTTTGACTATAAATACAATGCTACCATTATTTTCCTGGCATTTCACTTCACATTAATATAACATTTTTTTACCATTGTAAAAGGAAGGAAAGAGAGATGAAAATCAACTATCAAATTTCCCTTCCTTGGCATGGTAAAAGGTGCAGTAAGGAAAGGACTGAAACTAATTTTAAGGTCATCTTGGCATTTTGTTACCTCTACTCTCCATGCTTTTGGTTATTATTGATCAATAGTGGTGGTTATATTGTTTTTGATTTTAAAATAGATTCAAGAAACAGCAGTGGAAAGTTAGCAACAGTTTCAGAACGTAACTAAATATCCTTAGTTTTTAGATATACATTCATAAATGTAATTTTTACTTTCAAGTAAATGTTCACCTTGCTTGATATCTGCTTGAAATAAACATTAGTACCTAATTTAGTACAGAGCTATCAACTTAACAGCAAACAGCATAACTATTGGGAGAACGCTATGGACTAGATGAACTCTACCAACTAATGTTTTGTGGCCTCCACCCCTTGCCTCCATACCAAAGAGATCCCAGTCACTAAGGATTAAAACACCCATCGTGCTGTGAGTCTACCATGACCCTTCTTGAAGGGAAGTTGCGGGGAACTCAGTAGAGTTAAGCAGTCATGATGAGAAAAAAACGGAACAAATGTGTACCCAGAGGGGACTTGGTTTTGTCTGCTTTCAGTGTACCCTGGGGTCTCAGCTCAAGCAGTTTTACTGGTAGGCTGTATTGATTAATTAATTCTTCTATCACTGTCTCTCTTCCTGTGCTCACCCTTTTCTCACTCCCCTTGCAAATAAACTTTTTTGACCTTTCTATGAGTGTCTGCCCTTATTATGTCATTATTCTTTAACTGAGGACTCACACCCAGTCCATCATTTTCCCTTTGGGGTTACCCTATAACATAATGAGTGTATGAAGTTACTTTTTTTCATATCTTGTAAACCTTAAAAAACAAGTTCTAATATGTATATGGTCTTGAGCGGACTAGTTGAAAAGATGAGAAAATCTGAAGAAAATCTGCAAAGATGAATTGATCAGAAGTGAGGTCAAATAAAGGAATTTGAAGTATTTATAAGAAAAACTAGCTTCCTATAAGGAGAGTTAAAAACCTGTTTTCTATTTCGATTGGGAATGAAATAAAGAATGTGTTTTAAATTGGCCCTGTTGTCCCTAACTTCTACTTGCAGTTTCCCTGAGCTAAGTACAGTATGTCTTTGCAAGTACTATTGCTTCTATTTGAAATGTTCTCTTGTAAGACTAGCTTGGTCTCACCTGCCATGCAGTTTTCTTCTTTTTGTCTTCTAATAGAAAGTAATATTATTGTTCACGTACTTGTCTGCCACATCTCCTCACCAGTAGACATCATACTTTATTCACCTTTAATTCCCTAGTCTTACTACATTGCCTTGTATTTACTGGTGCTTGTTGAATTAACAAAAGTTTAAATTAAATAAAAGAAAATAGCCCCCAGACCAAAAAATAAATAAATAAAACAAAAAATCCTCTTAATTAAAGATCTGTTAGTTAACAAAGAAAAATAGTGAAACTGTCTTCTTAGAATCGACCAAAAGCTAGTATGTGACATCTGCTACTCTCTTCAAATCTCTTCTGTCCTTAGGCTACAGGGGAGCAATGAACATGGCACTGTAGTGGTCTTTGAGAAATTTCTAGTGACCACTTTTTAAGTCTGAGCCTGGAATCTGGGGCCAGTCTGCTTGTAATGGTACATTTATTTGCAGTTTTGCAGAGTGAATGGCATGAACTGTAAGGTACAGCCTTCTATCTCAAAACAGTAACCTCATAGTTTATTGCCCATAATCCTAAAAATATAAATGTTGCTATGTATCATAACAGATAGAAAAGAAAACACCCTGCATATTTTGTTTTAACCAAAGCTTGACAAGATTTAAAATATATGACTAGGTTAGGGAAATTGAAAATCCACATTCGCAGACTATTGATTCTACAGGAAGCCATGTGGAAAGCTGCAATTTAACCATTAGCCAGTGATTCTAATGCAGTATACCATTTTAAAATCACTATTTTATATTAGCTACAGGGAAAAGTTTTCTTCTAATTACATGATAGAACCCCGTGAAACACCCAAATAAATTAAAATAATTGAAAATATTGAGATTGTGTGGCATTAATCAAATAATGTAGGGAAACTTTAATTTCTTGTCTTTACAAGAAAAAGGTATATGATATAGTAGTTCAAAACAGCACACTGGATTTTTAGTATATACTTGATGGAAAACTAATTATTTTATGACTTATTTTTTCCATTTAAAGAATGGAAATAGCAAAAGTACTTATGGGGCTTCTTTAAGGATATAATGAAATAATATAAAGTATTTAGTATTATGTACTTCTCCCAGTGAAAGTTAAATAAGGGTATCAACTATGATAATGATATAAAGTAGTTCTGAAAAGCATTCACTATTTGTACAGTAAAAACTAATACAAAGTGGACCAAGGAAAAAGTTAAAAAACATGTATTTATACTAGGACAAGAACAACATATCACAGTAAATTTTATAATGCAAATAAAACTAACATTCTATGGAACTTCAGAAGACAGAAATATCCTCCATGACAAGCTCTGAGAACTGAAAATGGAGTCACATTTGATCTAGGCCTGGAAGGATTAATATTCCATAAACATGTGGGCTGTGGGCAAGAACTGTAACAGGATGGGCCCCAGGGAAAAAGGAGTTTCCAGGTTTCCTACACCACCCAAGAAATGGTGGAGCTGAGTAGTGAGGATGAGAAGCTGGAGAGAAGACTGAAGAAAAGGAAGGAGAGCAAGAAGACCATGAGGAGACCCATGGAGGAGAGGGTAAAGAAGCTGCATTTGTTTATTGGCCTTGAACTTGAATCAGGGATTGGACATGGAAGGAGACACTTGAAACAGATGTGGGTGAGAGACCCATAGGAAGGTCAACAATAACAGCCTTTATGTTGATTTTATGTTTTACTTTCAGGCTTGCCTGATCCCTTCTCCCCCCTTTGTATGGGTTCCTACAAGAAAGTGTCTTGGACTTGTAGCAAGCTATCAGGCCTCAACAACCCTACTTTTGGACAACTGTTTGACTGAGCATTTATTAGTAGCTTTGGGTCATTTATATGGAAACAATTTTATCTATTCTTCCCCCTGTCTTCTCTTTATTGCACACTAATTGTATTAAAGTCATTTTCCATTGGTCTTACATACCACAGCATGTTTTGTTTTGATGCAGTAGATCGCAGAACCCATATAGAGCAGACAGATTTGGGGTTGGGGTACCCTTCACCCTGACGAATAACAATATATCCCCATCAGAGGAAATCTTGAGCAGTTTGCAAGTATTGAAATAGACAATGTGTGTGGATGATAGACTGAGTCTATTTTCATGTATTGGGATGAAATGAGAAATAAGATTGAAATGTTACATAGCTCTGAAAGAAAAAAGTAAATGAAGGTCATTGTTTATTTGATGGGTTTTTTTCCACACAGGTGCATCTAACATGAACAGAGCAGCTGACACTTTTATTTCCAACCTGAGAAGCAGTCCCAAAGGTGGTAACTGGGATGTCAATATCATTGCCTTTTCAAAATGTAAGTGAGTCAATTGGAGTCTAGAAAAGAAGTCTCTATTAGTCATAGATAAATATTCAACCGAGACTGTCACATGAACCTAACAAGAGGAGAGGTGCTGGAAGTATTGAACAGATGTAGTCTTTTCACACTATGGTCCCCAGACATTTTCTAAAGGGGATATTAAGAAAATGACACTATTTATAGTCAAAGAGAGCTAATACCACAGCCTTTGGTAATGAGCATCACTGAGCAGGAGCACCTGAGTTCAACATTAATTCAAGTTATCTACTCCTATAGTCAGAGTAGATCCTAAAACACAAAACTACTCTCTTAGGGCTAAGATTTCTGACTAAATTAAAGAGAAAATCAGCTTAATAAAAAGTTCTCAAGAATTTGTATCAGGCTAACAAATAAGAGCTACTGCTGTTATCAAAGAAATGTCAACCCAATGCTACATTTCAAACTTATAATGCAAAATATTTTACAGTCACTGAATCCCAACTATGTTATAAGAAATTGAATCTGAGTATCACTGTAATGCTTTTTTTAAACAAGTTGACACTGGTTTACAATACTTTATATGACTCAGAAATAAAGGTTCCTACCTTTCACATTTATGTTACCATATCACACCCACCACCAAAGCACTCATAGTTTTCCACCATAATAGACTATGTGCCCTTCCTACTTTTTTCTCCACTAACCCCTCTCCCTACATTATCTATTCAACTGGCTCTAGAATATCAGCAATAAAATGTTGAATTCTACCTCAAATAAGAATTTTCTAATTCTTACATAATACATTTGTTACTTTTTCCTTTGTGGAAAACTATGTAAAAACAACAACAAAAATGGCAGATAATTACAAAACTATTCCATAGACTGTGGCTATATTTCTATGTGCATCAAAAGCTTATACATATATGTGTATACATGCATATAGTTAAAACATATATAAAACATATAGTTAAAACTGATATCAGTACACAAAATGTGTATTTAAAGCATCAAGACAGATAATTGTCATTAATATATATTACTACAAGATGGGAAGAAGATCTGATCCCATTAAAATTCAGAATTACACATGCTGTGTGTGTATACAAAAAAGTGTGAGTTATCCAGCATGTATATTGAGTAGATAACATTAGATGACTTCTACTTTATGATAGGAATGACCTGGCCTCATGTGAAGTGTAGATCATAATATTATTTTGAAAGGTAATATTGACATGCGGAACCAAGGGAAATGGGTTGTTGAATGACCTCAGTAATTCATTATGACAACCTTTAGTTCTGACAAATTTGCTAACTAATACAATGTATAAAATTTTGGTTTTTCTAATGACACATATTTTATACTTTCACATTTATATGCCAATTATAGATGGCATGATAACAAAGACAAAATACCAATTTCATCACTTTCTTCACATTAGGATCACATAAAAAAGCTAACTAACTGATTTATTCAAAATTATTACTAAGAAGAGGTAGGTATTATTTTTAGTCTAAAGAGAAATAGTACCATGAACATAGAGAGAGTAACAATCTCATTGCAAATGAAAGAGGGAGGCAACTATTTCAGAGAAAAGAGACCACAAATGAGCTCTGATTTAAATTATTCAGTAAATTCTGTTATTTTGTTAAAATAACTTTATGCTTTAGAATATTAGTAAACACTTTGAAAATATTTTATTTACAGAAGTGATACCAAATTTTCTAAACTGATATTAAAGTTACTTAAAATAAGCTTAGGAAAACTCCAATTTTTTAAAAAAATAATATCTACATCTAGTTCAGTAGTAAAACAAACATGAATTTGGCTTTTACCAATGAATAAATTATGTCCTAAGGCACATTTTCACACTTTGGATTCTGAGTGAACAAACTTATGTTATATTATTCTTCCTAGAATGTGGTCCTCAGGGGTTGTAGGTAGTATTAACATGCTTACTTAATAGTCATGTACCAACTTTGATGTTTTATTTGCACATACTCTAATTATTAGAACTATATAAGTTATTGAGGGGAATAATTTACCATAGTTAGAAAAACTCATTCAACAAACATTTTCTGTATAACCAACTGTGTGGCAAGAATTGTTTACTCATAAAAACAAACTTGCAGATTGTAACAATGGGTGATATTGCCCAGAAAAGAAAGAGACAGGGACCATGGATGGAGGAGAATGATTATTTGGTTGTAGGTACTGACTTGACGTTTTGATGATGGGTGTCTTGTGTTAGGTACAGTTGATAAGGTGATGGATTGTACACCTAAAACTCAACACAGTTATAAGTTAATGTTATTTCAATAAAAAGGTAAAGTAAGAACAATGAACTTTAAAACAGAATTGTTTACTTGAATTACTTTTTCTAAGAACCCACAATCTATTTCTTTTTAAGTTTTTGTTGAAGTACTATGTTGAAATCCTTATTAGTGTTTCAGAATATGAGATCTTCCCATTTTTGATATGTTGTATTCAAGAGTTTTAAGCTGGTAATTTTATCTAGATGCTATATGTTATGAGTTGAGGCAAAATTCACTTTAGAAAAGTGACACTACTGTCCAGTTTAGAATTACCAAAACCTTCTTAGACCAAAGAAAGAAGGATTCGGGGGATATATAAAGATGCAAATTGGCTTCTTTTCATGACTGTCTGCATACAACTAATCAACAGAACGTAGAGTTGAAGGTTCTAAGATTTTTAATACAGCTGGGATAGTTACCGGCTTTTCCATAGTTGATAAGACCACAGGGGAGAAAGCATTGATGGATGCAGAGGAAAATGAGTTTGCATTGACTTAACTTTGGATCTTCTTTAAGACAGGCATATATTACTTTCTGGTGGAGAAATAAACATTAAAAATCAAGGAAATTTCAGTGTTAGATTTATAAATTTGTTTAGAATGTAAATGTTAGTACAATGGATGAAGTCACATCAGAGGAAATGGATAGATAGAATAAGAATGTTTGACTACAAAACCTTGTAAAGAATATCAGTGTTTAAGGTATGACTATAATAAAAAGCAATCAGTTATCAAAAAGGAAACTGAGTGGAAAATATAAAACATGTAACTTAAAAAGGAACCAGCAATATGCTCTTAGTGATGTAAAGGGTTTTTAGTATTAGTCAAGATAGGTATTCAATTAAAATGTCATCTTCATGACACGGAAGTGCTTGCTTGACTTGTGTTTGGCTGAAACCTCAGCATCAAGAACAATGATGAATGGACCTTAATGTACACTCAATAAATGTTAAGTAAATGAATCAAATGGTGATATAAAAATGCACCACAGAATTTTCTTCAGAAATTCAGTAAGCATTAAAATGATGTAAACAAAGATGTTGGTCAAACTAAATTCCATGAAACAGCAGGAGCCGAAGTCAAACTATAAGAGAAAGTTAAGGGATGACTTTTCTATTTTTTTTTAAACTATACAAGGAAGCAGTAAGAAAACAACACTTAAATAAATCAATGCTTGAGAGGCAAATTACCAAAAGGAAAAAGTCCTCTAAACCTTAGGATACAAAAGATTGATAGTATCATCTTAGGGAGAAGCACAGAAAGATAATACCATCACGAGACTCAATTTCTTGATTATAGAGACGATCTCATTATATTGTCTTCTTGTGACTGGTTCTGACATGAAGTAGCTATTCAAATTGGGTATACATACTGAATCGACCACGTGTGAATTTACTTTATTCTACCTAAAACTTGTTTGCAATTACAAACTAGTCCTGTCCTCCTCCTCTTTTTTCTGTTCTCTCCTCGCATCTTGGCTGCTCAGACTGGGTCCACACTGAAGGAAAAAAATTGATTTGAAAGGACCAGAAAAGGTTTTAATACCATTTGCAGGTAGGCCTTAACAATGTCCCAGTCCTGGAAACTCTGAAGAAATCAAATCATATTATTGCTCCTTGTGAAATTAATTCTCACTTAATTTAGGAATCAGATTTTTTATAGAGCATATGACATTTTTATAAATTCAAAGGGCTTCAATTTGGTACTAAAACTGTCGCATATTGGTGAAATACACATTTTAGAGCTATTTTCCAGCCCAAATAAAAGCTTGTCCTGTGAACACAATTGAATTATTTTCATATATTTTCAGTATTCAGTGCCTGTATACAAAAAATCATATTTTAAATCTGGAGGCTGTTTTTTTTCCTTCTCTTCTCATTTTCTTCTCCTTCTTTCCTTTCTCCTTCAGTTTTCCCTCCTTCCTTGTCATGAATACATTATGTAACTGAATGCTTTTAATTTCTATTTTGCTTGGCCTGTTTCCCTCTTTCTTCTACATAGCTAGTTTACAGTGTTTGGATACATTTTTTTTTTCTATCTGTAGTGCTTTGCAAAAATACTAGTTGTAGGTAGGATGTTATATAAGTTACTGCTGTTCTGCAGGCTGTGAGCATTTGGAGCTTTGTCATTGACAGTTGCAGATATTGGGAGCTGTTTTATCTAGACTTACAGGATGTCTCAGCGGATCTTTAATCTGATGTAATTGTGCCAAAATAACCTGGTGCCATGCATGTACAATATGTCTGTGCTAAAAATTCCTACAAAAATTTTGGATGAGTAACCTCACAGGCAAAGTAACTGGGATCTGCTATTTTAAAAACAGAACTAAAGTGATTGTGTTTGTTGTTTTCAGATAGCAAAGGTTATATTATCACTAAATATGCTCTGTTCCTCAACATTCTTTGCATAAGTATATGCTATACTATATGCTATGCTTGTTCTCCTATAGAAACATCATTCTTCACATAGCTTCATCTGTTGTTTTTGTTTTTCTCCATGGTTATGACAATAAAGGTCCTGCTTTCTATATTAAAGTTCATTTGTGATGGGGAACTATCTTCCAAGACTGTTTTGGACTAAAGAAGTCTGTGATGTAATCAGCTTTGAGACCTGCTATAATGATAAATAATTAGCTAGAAAAAGATGAAAAAGCTTGATATCTGATTTGCTTTAATGATTCACAATTTTTTAGGTTCCCATAAGTAACTCAGTATGTTTGTTAAAACTGAAGTTCTCTGGAATCTGTCCCATATTTCTGTCCCATCCTACTGGATATGGAGGCTGAACTAATAACTGAATTTAATAATTACCCTTAGTGAATTTTAAGTTTGTGGTCTTAGACACACATGGCATCTAAAGTCTTAAAAATTTTGCAATTCAAATGAGATTTTTAAATGTCTTAGTTGGTTTTCATATTCTATTTCAGTTTGTATTCATATGAAGGTAATGTGGGATTATCATGAGTCTGGAAATCTAAATAAGCATGTCTTTCTCATAAAGCAAAGCACCCATTGGAGGCAACTCACTGGTAAAGTAAAGGGAATTAGGCCATTCCCTGTGCATGTGAATTTGCTATTTGAATTATCTGGGGAACTGACCTGATTTTCTGTTCTTCCTTCTTGATGGAGACTTGGCCTAAATTTGTCCTCATTGCATGCAAACCAGGTCTGATAAGTGGTCAGACAGATCCAAATGGTCTAAAGTGCTCTTAGAACAATTATATTACCTTTCATTAGCATCAAACATATAAACTGAATTTTGATAATCCTTTAGCTATTATGAAGACTTTAAATTATGTCATTTTGAATTTCAAAGAAGCATAGGATGGGATTTTAGTTTTATATCACTGCTAAAAAATGAAAGCCAAATGAGGTCTAACAGTTTGTCATTAGAAAATCAAGGTAAAGTTCAAGTCCCTTGATCTATTGTTTGGTGTTACATTTTTTTTTAAATGTATTGTGATATCTTTTTTTCTTAAAAGGAACGAATTTATATATAATTGTTACAATTTATTATTCTGAAATCTGAGTCTACATGAATACTTAAGTTGAAAGTAACAAAATCATTTCACCTGGTTTAAATAATGACAATTTACTAACTTCTCAAAGCCAATGCTAGCAAAACAAGTATTGCTTTAAGTAAGGCTTGATATTGGAACTCAATTTAGAAACTGTTTTTTCCCTCCCCACTTCTCCCCACCTACCACTTGACTCCATTCTCAAGCATGAGAATGAGAATTTCCTTGTAGATATAAAACAGTGTGCAGTAGCACCAGGAGCAAAGCATTCCTTCCTACAAGCACTTTCCTTTTCCTCCCGCCAGAGACTGAAATAAAACCTCAGAGACCTGATTTGGATCATATACTCTGAAGTAGGACCAAAATGATGCTAGCTAATTGGTTTAGGACAAACAAGATTCTGACCAGAAAGTTACTCATAACCCATTGTTAAAAAACCATACAAAGGACATCAGAATAATTTTGCTTCTCATAAATTCTGATTTCAGTACCCCAATATTCTTTGATGTTGATTTAAACATTTTCTATTATATAAAATACATAATACATAAAATACCCTAGTACACTCTATCCCAGTAAGTATCAAATCCCTAATGATTGGAGGACCCGCTGAGTAAATTCTATGATCTCATCCCAGTCTTTCTCTCTAAAGCCTTCTTGGGATGAAGAAAGCCTCATTGGAATAGCTTTGCCACTAATTATTTAGATAGGCTGCAAGGGAAAAAATATGGAAGGAAAAAAGAAATAGAGAGAATTGTTCATTGTTTTCCATTAGAAATCTCTTATCCCAAGAGAACATTCTAGAGTTTAGAAGATTGGGTTATATTGAGAGAAATCTTTCCCACATTAAGAGCAATATGACTTTACATAGAAAAATAAATATTAGACTATTATTCAATGAACAAATATTTCCTAAGCAACATCTCTGTTTGAAAGGTTTATTCAAGCATCTTGTTCAACTTCTGTTCATTGTATTTATGGATGGATTAGCCTCTAATCTAAAACTTTCCTTGTAAGGAGATTGATTTGCCCTTTGAAAATAAAAGCTTCTAACTCTTAGTTCATATGGTTGAGAGGTATTGGCCCTATTCCAAATCCAGTCATGAGACAGGAACACCCCCACTGAGCAGCAGTGACAACTCTACCCCCACCGAACTAAATGGCTAAAAAGAGTTACAAAAGTCACATTAATTACTGTCTTTTCAGGAAATTTTGCTGAAACTATGAAGAAAAAATAAACTAACATTACTTTTTACATGAAATGGTAAGATGAATGCATTCTTCTGATGATCACCATTGTGGCGAAAACTACCTGGAAATGGAACCTGCAAAAGATAGCAGCATTGAGAGATGAAGATGGAAATCTAGTATTAATAATATTTGAGAGGCTGTTTTCATCAGAGACTGAAACTATAATTATCAGTGAGTCAATGCATGTCTCCTTTTCACTTAAACTGGTTTGATTTATGTTTGTTACACAACCAAAATATGCAATAACATATTTATCAGTGCTATTAAGTTTATAGATGATAATTCATTTTTAAACTAACAAAGAATTTTAATAAATCAAGCAATATCAGCAAATTGTAATAGGCATGGTGTTAACTAGAAAGGTTGTCTAAGTACTTGAATTTTTCCAACAGGTAGACCCAATTAAATTGCAGTTTCCCACTGCATAAAACAGTCCTCCCTTGTGATGAGTTGCCTAAGATATCATCCCCTTCATAGAACACTAGTGCAGAAACATCTCTGCATATTTACATCTTAAAATAAAATATGGCTGGTTCTCAGTGGAAGCAACTATAGAGACAGTGGATTTTAGAAAGAAAAGAGTTTGCACACACACTTTAATTTTACCTTAAAAGTGTAAATTGGGATTTAGAAAGTCGTAGATTTTTGGTCTAGCATGTTCATCTAGGTGACTTTCTGTTTATGATATTTGGAAACTGCAAACCACAGAATAACTGAGTGTTTTGATAGCTCCAGAAATAAGTGGCATGGTAAGAAACCATAAGAAAGTGTTAAATTGTGCACTTTAAGTTTGGATCCAAAAGGGAAAATCATCATTGCCTTATAATTGAGAGAATATTTTCATGATTTATGCAGCATATAGGGGAATAGATTCACACTCTGTCAGATGTATGCTGCCACCCTGTGTCCACCACCCAAGCACATCACTTTATCTATCACAGACTAATCTTCCCCCTTTCACCTTTGTTTCCACTGTCACACTTTCCTCTAGCCTCAATTTCAGAGTCATGATTCTTGGGTTTATTTTGGTTTACCTTTTGTCAGTTCCTTTGTGGGTTTTGCTGTTGTCTGCTTCCTCTACATTCTACATGAGTTAAATCATCCAGGATTTGTTTTACTCCTTCTGACCTATTTCGCTTAGCATAATTCCACCAATCACATTCATGTTGTCACAATGTCATGTATATATATATATACATATATATATTCCCTCTGTCCATATACATATATTCAGCCATATATATATATATTCAGTCATATAGATATATAGATATATAGATATATAGATATATAGATATATATGGCTGTATAGGACCCTATGGTATATGTACCACGTCTTAAGATAGTGAATGTTGTTGAGCATTTAGGTTGTTTCCATAACTGTGATGAAAATAGGAGTTCCCATATCCATTCAAATTAGCATTTTTTCTTTCTTTGATGTATCTATTTTTAATAATTCAAGAAAACTTCACTGTTTTTGATAGTGATGCAAAGATTTATACTTAGAGTGTAAGAGGGCTTTTCCACACACCAATATTTGTTAGTTTTGTTTGTTTGTTTGTTTGTTTGTTTGTTTTTGATTTGGCCATTCTCACAGGTGTAAGGAACCACATTTTCATTGGGATTGGGTCTTTTATCTCATTTTACTGAGTTGGATGAGTTCTTTGTAGATTTTAACAATGTTAGTTTTTCTAATCCATGAACATGGGATATTTCTGCACCTCCTTATGCCTTTTATTTCTTTTAAAAATTATATTTTTTCATTAATAAGTATTTCACCTTTTTGATAGGTTCATCCCTAGGTATTTTATACTATTTGATGCTGCTTTAAATAGGACTGTTTCTTAATTTTTTTTCTTCTAGTTTATTATTTTCAAATTGGATTGCAATAGATTTTATATGTTAATTTTGCAGCCTGCACTTTATTAAACTAATTTATGGTTTTTAATAGATTTTCTTTTATGTGGATTTTCTTTTAATAGATTTTCTTTTATGTGGATTTTCTTATGTATGTGCAAACAGTGATAGTGTTACTTCTTTCCCAATTGTTTTCCTTTTATTTTTCTCTTCCCTGATTCCTCTAACTAGGATTTCCACTACTATTTTGAGTAGTAGTGAGGAAAGTGGGTATCATTCTTTAGCTTGCACCAGATTTTAGTGGAAAGCTTTCAGGTTTTCACCAGTGAAAATGATGTTAACTGTGAGTTTGTCATATATGGTCTTTATTATGTTGTTATAGTCTAGGATTACCCCAGTTTCCAGTGTTTACATCATAAATGGATATTGAATCATGTTATCAAGTGTTTCTCAGCATCTATTAGTATGGCCATATTTGTTTGTTTGTTTTTTTAATCTTTTATTGATGCGGTAAATTACATTGATTTATTTTCAGGTGTTCAACCATTTCAGTGTCCTTGGTATAAATCCCGCATGGTCATTATATTCTATGCATTGTTTAATTATATTTGCTGTGTATTTTTTTTGAGGAATTTTGAGTCTGTTAGTTTTCTTTTTTTGTGCACTATCTTGATCTAGTTTAAATTTTAGAATAATGCTGGCTTCATAAAATGTCTTTGGTGGTACCACTCTTTTCTCAACAGTTGAAAGAGTTGAGCAGGATTAGTATTAGCTCATCTTTGAAAGTTTAGTAGAACTCATTTGTAAAAACATTTGGTTCTAGATTTTTGGTTTTGAGTTTTTATGATTATTATTTCAATATCCTTGCTTGTAAATGGTCTATTCAGGTTTTCTATTTCTTCTCTATTTAGTATCAGGTGATTTCATATTTGTAAGAATTTGTCCCTCTATTCTAAGTTATTGAATTTACTAGCATATATACATAATAATTACCATACCAATCTCTTATAATCCTGTGTTTCCAAGATGCCCGTTGTAACTTCACTTTCATTCCTGATGCCATTTATGTGAGTTTTCTCTCTTTTTTGTAAGCCTAGCTAAAGGTTAGTCTATTTTGTCCATTCTTTCAAATAAGCTTTTAGTGTATTTAGTATTTTGGACTGTCTTTTTTATTTCTATCTATTTTTGCTCTAATTTTTATTTTTTCCCACTTCCACTGGCTTTTGGTTTGTTTGTCCTTCTTTTTCTGGTGCCTAAGGAGGGAGGTAAAATTATTTGAGTTCTTTCTTTTTCTTTATGTGGGTTTGTATTGTTACCTCCTACCCTTTTCATCCTGCTTCTGGAAGGTTTGTCTTCATTATCATTTGTTTCAAGGATTTTTAATACATTCTCTTCTTTGATTTCCTCATTACCTCAATAATCAGTAATAAGATGTTCAGTTTCCATATATTAGAGGTTTTTCCTGTTTTCCTTTTGTGGGTATTTGTAGTTTAAGAACTTTATGGTCAGAGAAGATGTGTGGTATGATTCCAGTCTGTTGATACTTGTGTTTGGATATACTATGTGGTTGATTCTAGAGAATGTCCCATATTGAGATATATATTCAACTTTGGGGTGGGGGATGCAGTGCCCTATTTTTATCTATTACGTCCCTGAGGTCTAATTCTTTAAGACTATTTTGTCTATTTTCTGTCATTCTGATACACTCCTTAGTAACGAGGAGTGTTGAAGCATAATACTTTGGGATTTAGACCACACATGAAACAGGTGCCTCAGGGGAAGCAATGAAATTTCTGGGGTAGCAGGGATTCACGGTGCATTTTTGTGGTTGAGCTTTGAAGGGTTGCCTTTCTGCAGACTGAGAGCTGATCCATGGATGTCAGAATTGAGGGTTTTGGGTAGAACAGGGGAGCAGGTGGGAAAAAATGTGTTGAGAGGAGTCCCACTTACCTGGTGAAGCATTCATCCAGCTGCAGGTAGGTGCAGAGCAAATTTACAACTGAACCAACACAGGGGTTAGGCCGTGCTTGTTTTCAGTCACCAGGTCACCAGAGAGGATGGTGGTACACATGATGAAGTCCTATCCTGAAAACCCTCTACCCCTAATACCAGGGCTTGGGAACTGGACCAGAGGGTAAGCACAGGACCTGATCTTATCAGGCAGGCCCTTAGCCCTTCTGCAGTCATGAGGTACTCAAGTTTTGCCACCAACTGTGGGGTCCTCCAAATTTAGTGCTTATCTGAACATCTCAGTTCATTCTCCCTGGAGTTATGCAGGGATTTTACTCTGATGCCAACTTTCCTCTAAAAATCCACTTCCTTATTTCTTGAAATATTACTGTAGGCAGTCTGCTCTGGTGTTTCATTTTAATAGTAAATTTTAAGACCAAAATTGTTTAATTTTGTTGATATTAAAT
Organism: Uropsilus gracilis; assembly: GCA_004024945.1. Lineage (NCBI taxonomy): Eukaryota > Metazoa > Chordata > Mammalia > Eulipotyphla > Talpidae > Uropsilus > Uropsilus gracilis. The sequence goes on from PVHY01013957.1 coordinate 37,228, forward strand.
TTATTTTTATGAGTCAAACTAGGTTTTTATCAATTTATCGAATTTTTCAAAAATGCAACTTTTGGATTTAATGATTCCTGTTCTTTAACAGTTTATTTCCTTCTACTTTGCATTTAGTTTGATTTAATTAGGTTCTTAAGTTAAAACTTAAATCACTAGTTTGATATTTTATGAATGGTCCGTGCACACTTTAAAAGGATGCTTACCTAACATTTAATAGAGTGTTCGATAAATATCTATTAGGCAAATTTATAGCATTGTTCAATTTATCTGCATCTTTACAATTGTATCAATTTTGAGAAAATGTAATCACAACTGAATTAATTATATATTCTACAACTGAGTTAATTACACACTCGTTTACTTAATTGTTCAATTGTTATTAGGACTTACATGTTTCAAATAGTTTTCACTCACAAAACAACTTCATTAATTGAAGATCTCAAAGTATCACCAGGCCGACAGCCTTTAACTAAAGCACTTCAGTATTAGGAAGTCCAGAGATTATTTTTGGTGTAGGTCTTGTAAAATATGCTAATTTTGTAGGCATAGTCTACTTATGAAAGTAACTGTCACTATTCAGCCCATAATACAACCAGTTACTGAAAGCAGAGGCAAATCATAATCCAATTAGCATTTCTAAGCAGTGCTATCAAGCTATTAAATCCTACTCTCTAACAATTCAGACTCATGGCTATAGAACATTAACCTTTATAATGGATTCCATAGCATTGACTAAGTATTGATAGTTGTAGAAATAAGCATGTAATCAATCCAAACAAGTTAAAATGAACCCTCCCTATGCCAGTGAGGCATAGTCATCAATTTAAAAAGAATATTAAACTAACAATAAATTAAATTAAAAAGTTGTCCAGATTATATAACTATTCCCTTACTATTTTTGCCTACTATAATTTGAAGTTTTTATAAGTTTAAATTTATAATAAATAATAAATTCATTATTATTTAGACTTAACTCTTCTCCAGGTCAATAATCATTTACTTAGATTATATATCCTTAGCAGATTTTAATTTAATTTTCTTGCATATCTGAAATTGACTTTTCAATGATTTCAGTATTGTACCAAATTTCAATGTTGTTATGAATATTAAAAATACAAATCAATTAGAAATTATGACTATAGTATTTGTTACTTCTCAACAGAAAAAAAATTTCCCATGTGCCAAATATTATTATATTCAAGTTGTATGACCAACGACTGTGCATTACTATGTTCTAGATGTTCTGTGGGAAGATGCCACCTTCATTTCACCTCCTTCATTTGTATCAAATCAAAATGTGTTTCAAATGGAAGTATTTTAAGAATGCCCCTTAACTTTCTCTTAGGAGTAATTTTGTAAAATTAGTTTTTCTATACTCAAAATATATGCAATTACGCTCTTATTTCAACGTGTTGATATTTCCAGAGCTATTAAGAAGTGATAATAAAATATACTCACTATTTGAAAAATGTATTAAATTAGGGATCTGTATGTTCCATGAATGGACGACTGTGAATGGGCACTTATGTGCTAGAACAATGAGACTGCCTATTTCTGCCTCTGAAATAATACAGTGAAAACTCCCCCTTTCAATACAAAGGCTTTTTCACTGTTGTATTCGGACCCCGTTTTTTCAACTTTGTTTCACATGTAAAATTCCATTTCCACATTTCATTAGAACCAAATATCTTGCAACTTTGTACCTACCTCATGAAGTCTGACCATTCCCAAAACTATCTTTTCTTGCAATATCTTTTTTTCCTGTGAGAACTCTCTTAAAGTATTTGCTCTTATTTTTGTTTTTCTGAATGTTTCTGGGACTGCTTTTATTTCCCCTAAATCTCTGATTGATCTGGTAGCAAATGTTTTATCAGGTCCTTTTCTCAGCCTGTATTTGTCAGTAGGATTTATCAGTTTCCTCCAGACTATCGATATCAAAAGCCTTGTTCCATGGCTGGACTCAGCATGGGTATTGGTGTGCCATGCCACGTGCTGGGACAGAACTGAATATCTTGGTTTTCATTCCAATAGCGAATTCAATACCATAAGCTGTTGCACTTCTCAATATATTTTCAGAGTCATATGTGGCCATGGAGATTCCTCTCATTGGGTGAAGACTTCATGAAGGATAGTATAATTCAATCTATAAGCAAGTGAGTACTTCTTTCCCACTAGTTGCTGTGGGGTATTGCAAAGGGGCAGGTTTTTTGGTAATATTGCACGTTTGACAGCCACTAGCCAGCCAAAAAAACAAAAAACAAAACAAAAAACCCCCGAAAAACAAAAACATGTTGCAGCCGAACTAGCCACACCTGGATACTTTCTCTGGCCATTGTTTAGCAGCTGTATAAGTAAGCTCAGCAATTATATATTTTCCATCCTGAGTATTTTCTGAACTGTGCTTGGTAACTTGCCCTGCTTTTGCTTTCCTTTTCATGCAGGTTCAGATGGTAGGGTTGCTTCAGCCAGTTCACTCTCTTTACCCTCCTTGGCCCTTCCGCCAGCTGATTTATCTCTTTCTTTCTTTCTTTCTTTCTTTCTTTCTTTCTTTCTTTCTTTCTTTCTTTCTTTCTTTCTTTCTTTCTTTCTTTCTTTCTTTCT